>JASDQU010505764.1:29947-42141 GCA_032191745.1 Picea mariana | reverse complement strand
ACCATGCACCAAACCTATACAAATAACCTGTCACAACAACTTGTCCAAACAATCTATCACAACAACCTGTCTCATCAATCTTATCAACCAAATTAGTTCTACTCACTAAGATCAATCACCAATACAACTCTCAAGGATGTGCATCAACCAAGGAACGATGTGCATCAAGAAATCATAACACAACAACTCATAATCATCACCAAGATCAATATGTGCTTCTAATAATATACCAAGACAAGTATGCTACATCATCCATAAACCATGTGTCAACAATACTACTAACAAGTGCCTCCAACCATGTACCAAGTATGTACCAATCATGTATCAACTACTCATCTAGTATGGCTCATCAAAATGTACCAACATCATCAACTATACCCCTCATGTATGTGCCAACTCATAAACTACATGTCTCAACCATGTACCCAACATATACCTCAACCAAAATCCCTCATCAATTTCATTATCCAAATGTGATTTGTAACTCTTTAATATACATGGTGTATAAGATCACATACCTACAAACCTTCCTTAACTTTAACAACAAGAGACTAGCATTTTCATCAAACTTTACTTTAGTCTCACATGACTAATTTTGGATTAGTCAACAACCCTAACTTGAAATAATAATAAGCATGTACCTGTAATGAATAAAGATCTAAAAATGGTACACAATATTCTTCAATGTATTTTATGCAATTCCTCCAGACTTCACTACTTGTAACCTCTCAGAAAAGGAGTTATAGCAAAAATGACACATCTTGTTGAATTTTGTCTTATTCTAGAGAGAGAACTTGTAGAGCGTGTCCCGCATAGAATATTTGTTGTATGGATCTGAAAATTATACACATAATACTAAAGACTGTACTATAACCAATACATTTGGTCTTACTTAATTTGAATCTGTTATGAAGACGTTATGCCATTTTTACTTGAAACACTTGTTTTAGACTAGTTTTAGGACTAGCCACAAACCCTATTTTCTACAACGTGTAATTCCAAAAATACAATCACCCACAAGATGAAATTTGTATCATAGCTACTTGGATATGTTTCCTCAATGTCCTCCCAATTTAACGATCTGAATCATTCTAGAATTTTGTTTTTTTTGAAAATGGTGAGAAGACATGTAAATAACATACCTTAGAAAGATGTCAGACAATTGGCTTAGGTTGATGGGTAGTTGGTATGGATTGTTGGTTTTCATTGATGCCAAATATTGGAGAGTGATATTGTAGATTGACTTCAACCCTTATTGATTGATGTCAACCCTTGGAGAAAGTCCGATAGCAAATTACGGTAGCTCAAAGGTTTGGGTAATGGACCCAAGGTTGTTTCATGTATAATGGTATGTGTTTTAATATATTTGAAGGTAATAATATTCTGTATGGATAGTATATGTCAAGCCATTTCTGGTGGTATGTGGAACATCACATAACTCCTCATGGTTTGAGAGTTATGGCCTTACAAAGTTGGAGGACCCTCATATGTTGGCTTTAAATCCCCCTACAGACTAGCAAATAGGGTTATATTATGCATGCAGATATGAACAAAAGAAACCTACTTTCTACCTTCATCCCAGACTTAATCCCCATTTATTTTCAGCGAATACATGGTTAGACCAACATACCTTGTTCTGGATGTTTGATGTCAATCCTTCTTCATGCTTGATCGCTTATTGGCAGCTCTCCTCCCAAGGCTAACCTACATACAAACAAGCAACAAACTACACATGAATTTTACCTACAAACTAATGGGTTAGAGATTCAAACATATATTTATTGAACTATGAAGAACTCATATAGTGGGATGGGAAAAGAATTTCTTTATTATTAACTTTAATGAATCAACTTACAATGTCGAGACCGGCCACTGCTCTGCGAATCCTGATCCTGGGCTCCTCTTCAAATGTCCTCCAACTTTTTTCCTTTGTATCTCTTCTTGCACAAGGATGGATAAAGGGTTGGGACAATGGGAATATGAAATTGGGCAGAGTTTCTTTACTCTTATTCTCCTCCAAATAGGACCCATAACCCTTCTTTTATAGGCTAGAAGAAGCTAGGTATTTGGGTGAACCCTTGGCCATGCATGGCCAGAAGATTCAGTTAACTCACCCAAAACTGTGTGTTCTGTCAGCAAATTTCCTTTTTTCATTCTTCTGAAGGTCCATTTGGGTTGTAGTGGGCCAGCTAGCGTGGACACTGTAGATCCACGTGGGCTGTAGTGGGCTAGCTAGCGTGGACTTTTAAAAATGGAGTTTTTTGAAGAGTTGTTCAATAGTGTTTTGGAAAAGAAGGAATCTGAGATGGCTTGATGCCAGGTAAGCATGTATGGTGCAAATTAGGATTATAACATATGCCTCCTAATGTGTGAGGTCAAAAGAGCATCTGATGGCCAAAATACATTACCAATCTTTACTGATGTACTGAACAAGTGAGCCCAAGAACCAAGAATCGGGAGGCACTGTCTGCAAAATAACAAATGTCTCATTGAGGTGTGCATACCCATGCTCGAGATAGAATAAACACATGGCTACTGATCAAATACATTGTATATCCATGTCATATAACTATATAAAGTGTATCCACGAACAATACACAACGGAGCTACATCTCGAAATCAAAAATATATACATGTAGAGTATCCATCTTCGTAGAAGCTGATAAGGCCTAATGGCTGAAGATGAGGGCTTCAGAGCTTGAGAAACAACTTCAAAATATTCAAAACTCAGGTAGGAGTGTAATATGAGTGTACGAATTCACTACCCAGAGGTCTTCGACGGCTCATTGGTCATGGAATAGAGAATCTTGATGATCATACTGAAGGATTCATTGATTTCGAACAAAGACTTGATTGGACGTTCAGGATGGTCGGGTATGAGGGCAAGAGAAAAATTGCAGAGGGGTCGACTCAGGCTTGGTGACAAACTTCCCTTAGACAATAGCACGACAAATGATGAGACTCGGGCAGCATGGCATTAATCATAAGTTTACGAAGCAGGAGGCAACACAAACTCTCCATATGTTTGGAAGAATAACCAAACAGAGGAGGACACAACTCTATGTAGCGAGAACAACTTCCTAAGGTCGTATTACATCCCATAGTTTGACAAACAAATGGACATATGTGCTTTATCCAAGGGCGACTCATTATGCTGCCAATAAAAAAAATACTTTTCCCTTCCTCTCTTTGGGGTATATTTGATTTTTTTGTCTTTTTCAATGATTTTGGAAAAAAGAATAAAGGAATGTTATGTTACAATGGAGGAACGAGTGTTACAAACATACAAGTTCAAGGCGCAAGGACAAGATTGATGTTTAGAATAAGGATACTCGGGAAAAATCCTTTGGGGGCCAAGGGTGTTAAGACACAGAAGAAAATTTCTACAAGGCTGGCATATAAGGTATGAAAACACGGTTAACAAAACACACAATGGTAACATCCTTAGATGTAAGTTTAACGAGCCCAGAGAAGGTAAGCTCAGTGGTTTTTCCTATTTAGAGAGTCTGAAAAAACATAAAAGGAGACTCTATTGGGGTACCTTTTTCAAAGATAGTCTAGTCGGTTCGAAAAAGGGGTAAACTAGCACCGACAAGACGTCTATTCAAAACCATTTTAACGAGTGTGAGAAAGACAAGAACACTCGGCCATTTTTTCATTTTTAAGGAGTCTGAAAAAAGATTAACTATGGACTCCATCAGGAATTTTTATCTGGACCAGTTTAACAAGTGTGAAAGAATAAGGTCACTCGATGATCTTTTCAATTTTAGGGAGTCTGAAAAGAGCTTAACTATGGACTCCGAGGGGGTTCCTTTTTCATAAGTTTAGTCCCTTAGGCCTGAAAAAAGGGTTAAAATAATACCTGAGAGTACTCTTCTAGTGAAATGAAGTTCCATAGAGTATACCTTTGTTCATACAGTTGACCGTCTGGACTGAAAAAGGGATAAACTACCATCGGATAGACGTGACTTCAAATTTCAGTTTAATGAGCATGAAAGACCACAAGATCGCTCGAAAATTGTTTCATGTTTAGAGGGTCTGAAAAGGGATTAAAAGAAGACCCATAGAGGTTACTTTTCTCAGTTAATCTGGACGAGATAGAAAAACATAAATGCAGTCTCTCCGGATGTTGCTTTTGGATCTCAAAGCGAGCTTGAAAAACAACAAAGTTAGCTCATGATCAACTCTTTATGGGTAGATGCTTGGCATCTCCTCAAGGGAGCAGTATGCTCTGACGAAAACATTGTCTATGACGCTAGGGGTTCTGGAGATATTGATAGGTATCATTTCAGCAATGGTTGTCATATTACCCTCAGCATAGATCTTGTGTGTAGCTAAGGGATTAAGAGGACAAGACCTATCTCTAGTCATAGTCAAGGTGAATTCTCCGGCCTCGATTCTGCTTAACTCTGGGAGGAAGTATGATTTGTGATGAATATCATCCCAGGGTTTGTCCGGACTAGTCATTGCTTCAATTACTGCTTCATTAGAGGGAAAGACTAAGTCTAATGAATCGGTGTTAGCAAGAGAATCCTGAGCCCAAATAGGCTCTAAAAGTGGATCGAACTCTTGTGCAGGAGTTGGATCAATGTTGGCTGAAGTTTGTTGGACTAAAGAGTACTCTACTTTAGCTATGGACAAGGGAATGGACATGCTCGGGTGCCCTGTCCTATCCATCGTGACCAATGGGGAAGGAAGTATCCACAGATCGTCGAAGTAAGTCATGCGGAACGATGAAACTTGAAAAATCTCAACCTTATGGTGATTGGATATAAACTTGATATCGCCTTGAGGGGGTGATTAATCGAAGGTACCCATCAAAGATGGGCACAAACCAACCCCTACGTTGACTACACCTGGTTGAGAATTATCAATCATTGGGACCGTGGATGCCTCCAATGCAGGGTCAGGTCTAGAGAAAGACAATTGATCGATGGTCACAATCTAACCCTCGTGTGGAAACAACAAGACCTGGAAAACTGTAGTAACCACAACTTGCATGGAATAAGTCCAACTCCTTCCTAACAAGAGGTTATAGTCGAGGGGTGCATTGACTACCTCTACCTCGACACACACAGTCTTCCCTCCTAACTGCATGGGGAAAGAAGGAAAGATACCATGTGGTCAGAATGAACAACCATCGAAAGCAGTGAGGAGAGTAGGTGATAGAGACAAAACAGGCTGGACAATAGCCTTCCAACATGCCAATGACATAATGCATATCGAGGTGCCCTCATCAACCACTGTGCGAAAGATATTCCGAGTAAAAGTTTTTGTGGGATAAGCCACTACTATCTGAAACTCTACGTGGTAAGGAATACGAGGTTTTAAGTCAGTTGTATCCAGCATGATTGTACCTGGATTACAAGTCTCGGTAGATCCTAAAGTAGTTAACAAGGCTTTCCTTTGGGAAGCGTAGCTTTGGAGGACCTCCAAAGAGAACATCGCACAAGGGGTTTGTGATAAATCTTCCACCACAAAGTAGTTCTGGGTGGCCCTTGCATTTGGGTTATGAGAAGCTTTTTTGAAAGCACCTTTGGGAATGTCTGTCATTGTTTCACCCAATGTCTTCTCAATCTATAGAGGAAGAGATGGGAGTTCAACTTCTTTACCCTTCTCAGAAGTGCCTGGTTTACTATAGTCATGTGCTCTAGTCGATATAAAAGCATCACTTTTCACCATATATACATTCATGGATGCGGGGTTGTTCGACGACGGAGAGGGTCCCTGGTTGCCCCCTTCTGTGCTTGTAGAGGCCTGTGTTAGATTTTGTCCATGTTGGAATGGATTGGTTAACACAACAGGTTGTTGCTGGGTCACAAAATTTTGGGCCTCTGCAAACTGGGGACAAAGGTGGGTCGGGTGGTCTTCCGCACACAGGTTGCATGGATACCTCACCTTCTGTATCTCAGTATTTCCCCTTCCAGCATTAGTGGTGGGTTTCTTATCTCCCTTACCCTTCTTTCATTGTTTTTTCTTTCCTTCAGGCTGCTGGGTGTCCTCTGGATTAGTCGATTGCACTGTGTGTACATCTAACATTTTGGTAGGGGGAGCAGCCAAAGCAGTAGTTTGGCTGGTCGTCGTGTGTTGTATAGACAATTTTTGCAACTGATTCTTTAGTTGCTCAGCGGGCTTTGTTTATGCTGAACCAACAATACCATCGGCATGTGGTCCAACTCTCTGTTTGGTTTTATCAAGTATTGAGCGTGGTGCATCTAGCAAGATCTCATATAATAAACCGGATCGAGAATAGATTAGCTCAAGTTGTTGAGCTCTCATGATGGCGTCTTCTTCGGAAAATACTCCCAACGTCGCGACGTCTTTGGACAACTGTGGGACCAAAGACTTAAGAAACCACTTGAGAAAGAATGTTGGTGGAAGTGGTACTTTAATTAAACTCTTTCTGCATCTCCATTCTCGAATGTGATCAAAGATGTGGTCCGCTTTTGTTTGTGAGAAATTCTCCAGCAATTCTATGACAGCGTTGTATCTCACAGGTAACTGGAAAGGGTTTAGGAAAGCCATCACCAGTTCGCCGAAGGAAGAGTATCTTGAGCGATCAAGCTCAATGTACCATTTCATAACACTCCCATTGAGAGTATGTTGAAACAATCGCAACTGTATGGAGTCATCTTTCAACGAGTTAGATGAGCACCAAAGATGGAAGGTAGTCACATGATCTCGTGGATCTTCATTAGGCTTGGCTTATAACTTTGGGATGTCCAAAGGCAACTTTGTCGACATAGGAGTCCAATGCAGATCGTGATAGATAGGGTCATTCAAAAACCTTGTCAAGTCTGGAAAATGCAAAGTTGCCAGGAAAGGTAGTTTGGGTTGTTGGTGATAATATGGGAAAAAGGGGACTGGAGTTTGACTGGCACCAGGTTGCCAGGAAAAGTTCGACTGCTAGCCCAGATTCTGGTAGAAACCATGGCCATGGCCAGCGTATGGATTTTGCATGTGAGGAGACATCATCGACTGATTTCCAAAATAGGACGTAGATGGTTGGGCATGCATTACATTCAAAGGACTTTGGGAAGGGGTCCCCCATGTCGGTCTCGTGGGGATAGGCATAGTACTTTGTCTGGGGTTCCATTGATTGTGGAAAGAATTACCCCAGATCGACATTCAGGATGAGGGAATAGATCCCTGCCAAGAATTCCAAGGCCCTGATGCGGAAGAAATTCCTGGGTGTGCCCCCTGTGTAGGAATAGTATCCTGCATAGGAATAGATTGTCTGAAACTGGGATTTACCCCAGTCGAGAAATCAGCTGACGAGAAGGCATTGTTACCAAATGCACCGAACAAAGAAAACGGTGTCGAACCTATCGACATATTATGCAAAGGTGGTCCTGGACTCCCCGCTCCAAATAAACTATGGTGTGTATGTTGCCTGGTGGATTGCTGATGTGAGTCACCGAGGGAAGGGGACAAAGTAGGTATATGACCTCCCTTGTAAGGGAAAGCATTAAAAGGAGAAAGAGTGCCCCCCATGTGACCTTGCAGAGGAGCATTAGAGCTCCCTGCCCCTAGACCTGAAGTTTGTGATGTGGAGTAGGAAAGTACAAGACTTGTACCTAAACTAGGCATCCCATATGAGAATAGAGGGCCTGTTGCACTTGGTGTGAAAGGGGTTGTGGCTGTCGCCAGAGATAGGATCAGACCATTGTGCGATGTAGATGCAGTCGAGACCATGGTGGCTTGGACTGGTGACGGTGGGTTAGGAGGTGGAAACTCTCCTATGGTGACAACCGTAGTGGGAATTGAAGAAGTCCCAGAAGGAGTAACATCATTTGTTTCCATTGTTGTGTGTGACACTGTATGGAACTCATAAGGATGAATCGGTACGATGGTGGGTGCTGAAAGATCAGTGGTGGAGGTTTCAACCAGACCAAAAGCTTGCGCTCCAAGGTCTAAAACAGTCGATTCCTCTAGATGTTGGTCAGGAACAATTTCTTGTGACTCGGTTGCTTCAAAAGACCCTTGTTGGTCTAGCTTTCTACTTAGTGGTGGTGGGGGTGGCTCCAGTGTAACCGGCGGCAGGCCAAGAAGCCTTCATGACCGACAGAGCTCATGATCCTCCACTTTGTGAGAATATCAAAGACACTCTAGGGCGTTCTAATCGTTCAAAAGTAACACACACTAAAAAAGTCCCTATAAGATAAGACATGCAAACACTAAATTAATTGGAAGAACAGTTACAACAACCAACTCTAGAGCAACTTACCGGTGCAAGTGCAACTTGAAAACGGAAGCACCCTCCAGGTATACTCTGCAAAGCGTGGCCCGATGTTTTTCCTAGGTACCATGGTATAACCCCGTAGTAAATTGTGTATGTCCCTAAAAAATATAGGCAACTAGGTTGCTAGCGTGCGAACAGTCACCAGGTGGGTACAGTCGAAAGTCGGGTAGACCAAAATGAGTAGAGTATCGAGCTCAAAACCTATCAAGGGTATTGAAAGAAATTTGTCTAGAAGAAAATTGAGTACCTCAAACTGATTTGAGATCCATGAAGCCCCGTGACAAATGCAATTGACGGAATCCAAAAACAAGCCCTCTATATGTGTTCTCCACTACGATTGGTCCATCTTTGGAGGGGTTATCTCCACTACCTTTCTGCATGTGACCTCGNACTCAAACTCCAATGTTTGATTTTAATGGCCTTGAAGAGTTTCCTCTCCAACCTAATCCAAGACCCTAATCCTGAACTAGTTGGTTAACCCTACAAACATAAAAGTCTAATAAATTTTATATTTAGCGTTAATTTTATGGCTTGTCTTATGTCAAGGGGTATGAAAGTGAAACTGATGATGTTTGAAAGATGAAAGTAAAAAATGAACAGAAAGCTGGAAACAAAAAATTTCACTTAATGCAAATTTTCAACAACTTTTTCAATTTTTTTTTTTTATATATTTTCTAAGATCTTTTGAATCAGCAAACTTAAAGAAGGATTTCAATCGACTACGAGATACTTATGATCTAAGTAAACTATTAAGAACTTAAGAAAGAAAAGACTTTTCCCTGGTTACTAATGCAAAACCACACTTTTCAACCAAACAAGAAAATGAAAGAGATTTTTTATTTTTTTTATTTGAATGTTGATAAAGCAAAAAGGAAAAATACCAACAAGTCAAAAACCAAGAAAAAAATTATTTCCTAATCGCAGATCGCAAAGAATCACTTCAATAAATCACACACTAGCAACTTAAAAAAGGACTCTCACACTTGTCTAAAAACCCTAAAGAAAATTTTTAATGACAACTTTTAAATGAAAAAAGAAAGCTAAGGCTAAGATCAACCCTAAGCTACTGACTGCTAGGATAGAGATTCAAAAACCTGAGAGGTATAACTCTTGTCAAGGGAAAGGATGACTGCCTTAACCTCAACAAAAACTATCCTACACAAGCACACCACTGACAATCCAACAACAAGCGTGTGCACGTGAGCTGTGTAGAGTCAGAGGGCATGCACATGCGTGCTGGCCTTATACAGGCCATGTGTATCTCTAAAACTCTGAAACAATTAAAAAAAGACAATCCAAACCAGGAAGAGATCACTAATATTGAGAACCAGGATCTCTTGAAAGCTTAGACACTCTCTTTAACAAAAAAAGAAGACAATGTAAGGAAAAAATTCGTAAAACAAACCAATCTGAGATGAGACTGCAAACAACCAAGACTTAGAAAGAGTTCTAGAAAACCCCTGAGAATGAATGATTCTGACAGGGAAGAGGATGACTGCCTCAAAAAATTTCTTGAATCTACATGCTACTGCTACTTCTTCAGCTAGCATTTACACGTGCGCTATAAGAAAGTAGGGCACGGGTACACACATGCAGACCTTATGTAGGTCGCGTCTACCTCTGTGGGTCTCGAAAAAACACAGTCAAGAAAAAATCAGAGATAGTTGGTATGGAAGACCAGACTCTCTGTTAGCTCATACTTTGCAGAAACTTAAAAAAAAAATAGGAAAGACAACCAGTCTTTTAAAACTACCCAAAAATATTCGTAGGAACCCTAGAGACTTCCCCAACATGGTCGTCAATTCTTTTGTGGTGGGAAATTCCCCTACAGACTAGAAAATAGGGTTATATTATGCATCTAGATATGACCAAAATAAATCTACTTTCTACCTTCATTCCAGACTTAATCCCCATTTCTTTTCAGCGAATACATGGTTAGACCAACATACCTTGTTCCGGATGTTCGATGTCGATCCTTCTTCACGCTTGATCGCTTGTTGGCAACTCTCCTCCCAAGGCTGAACTGCATACAAACAAGAAACAAACTACACATGCATTTAACCTACAGACTAATGGGTTAGAGATTCAAACATATATTTACTGAACTATGAAGAACTCATATAGTGGGACGGGAAAAGCATTTCTTTATTATTAACTTTAATGAATCAACTTACAATGTCCATACTGACCACTGCTCCGTGAATCCTGATCCCAAGATCCTTTTCAAATGTCCTCAAACTTCTTTTCTTTGTATCTCTTCTTGCACAAGGATGGATAAAGGGTTGGGACAATGGGAATGTGCAATTGGGCAAAGTTTCTTTACTCTTATTCTCCTCCAAATAGGACCCCTAACCCTTCTTTTATAGGCTAGAAGAAGCTAGGTATTTGGGTGAACCCCTGGAAGATTCAGTTAACTCACCCAAAGTTGTGTGTTCCATCAACAACTTTTCTTTTTTTGTGCTTCTAAAGGTCCACGTGGGCTGTAGTGGGCTAGCTAGCATGGACACTGTAGATCCATGTGAGTTTTAGTGGGCCAGCTAGCGTGGACTTTTAAAAATGGAGTTTTTTGAAAAGTTGTTCAGTAGTGTTTTGGAAAAGAAGGAATCTAAGATGGCTTGATGTCAGATAAGCATGTATGGTGCAAATTAGGGTTATAACAAGATCTAATACTAAAGATCCCCCATGATGTGCTCTTTTTGTCCATTGGGCTGCCTGCCCAATCTGCATCTGTGAAGCCATGCAACCTCACCTCATACGTCTATCTGTACCATAATCCATACTCAGATGTGCCCTTCAGATATCTCAGGACATTCTTACCTGCCTTCCAAAAGAGTTTGGTAGGCTTAACCATCACTTGACTTAGTTGGTTAACCACATAGAAAATGTCGTGTCTCGTGTTCACTAAATACATTAGTGCATCCACTAACTGTCGATAGACAGTAGCATCCACTACTTCTCCAAAAGTAGCATCATCTTTCCTCCAGTTTCCTGGAAGAGGAGTATCCATGGGTTTGCAGCCCTCCATGTGAAACTTACCCAGTATCTCTCTTGCATACTTTCCTTGAGACATAAAAAGNCCTTCATCTCAAACTCCTTTGCAAGGTCCTCCTTGCATGAGTGTATCAAATACTCATCACCAGTCAATATTAAATCATCAACATAAAGCACAATGATTAAAAGCTTACCCTCCACCACAATTTGTTATAGGTTTGCATCTGCTTCACTTTTGGTGAAGCCCAATCCGGTGAAATAGTTGTCTATCCGAGTGTACCAAGAACGGGGTGCTTGCTTCAGCCCATACAGTGCTCTCTTGAGTCTGCATACATGTGACTCTCTGTCAAAGGTCTCAAAACCTTCTGGCTATTCAATATACACTTCTTCCTCAATGATCCTACTGAGGAACATAGTTTTTACATCCATCTGATGAATGTGCCCGCCCATCTACGTTGAGAGTGCAATGATGGATCTTATGGAAGAGTACCTTGTGACAGGTGCAAAGGTCTCAAAATAATATATCCCCTCGATATGTGAGAAGCCTCGAGCATCAAACCTGGCCTTGTATTTCTCCACACTCCCATCAACAGCTTGCTTTACCTTGTAGATCCATCTCAAACCTACCACTAATTTATCAATCAGTCTTGGAACAATTTCCCATGGACTGTTTTTGGAAATGGAGTCATACTCCTCTACCATAGCATCAACCCAAGTGGGGTCCTACACTGCTTCCTGAAAGGAAGATGGTTCAGTCTCAATACATTTTCTCATAAGGGCCATGTATCCAACAAATCGATCAGGAGACTGTCTCTGTCTGCAATGTGAAGTAGGGGATCCTACATTCTGTGCAGCATCTAGTCTCAATCTGTCAACTTCCGTGGTGCGCTTTCTACCATTTTTGATGGATGGCTCTGCTTGAGTGGTTTCCTCCACTCCATGAACCTCCTCATGTGGTTGG
>JASDQU010505764.1:2885-15843 GCA_032191745.1 Picea mariana | reverse complement strand
TGCCACTATTAAATACATAATCTCTTCTACTATTATTCTTGTGGAAAATTAAACCACGATCACAACCACAATCACAAAGTGAAATATCAAGAACACATAACACATAAGTTTTTCTAGGAAAGCGTAAAGCTAAAAACCCCACTATCATATATTATGTATATCATGAATCATGAAACAATCTCATACAAAACTCTAATCCAAGAGATCTCAGTACAATACAATCGTCTCACACTGTCATACACAAATCAACAAATACATGTGCCAATTCCTATGTCCAGATAGCTTGCCTCCTCTGCACAAACTCTGCAATTTGAATTCTCACAATGATCATTGAATTGCCTAGTTTGCACATGCTCATAAGCATATCCACTGCATGTGTGATTAAATCACAATTGATAGCCAAACTTTCCCTTTCACATGTTATCTCAACTGGGTCTCCACTGGATCTGACATGCATGTAGTTAACCATGGTGAATCTTCAGTTGCATGTGAGTTCACTTATTTACTGAACTCTCACTAGTGCATGTTTAGTTACAACTAGTACAATTGATATTAACTCACTTAACTACACTTATAATTCTGTTACAAATCCAACTCAGTCAGTTATGAATGAAATAATAGATTAATATTTATTATCAAATTTATTTAAGGGAAAAGTAAATTAGACACATGTTTCTTGTTGGCTTTTCAACAGTTGCCACATACATGAGGTGTATAGGTGATTAGTTGATGACGTTGGTACATATTGATGAGTCATAGTTGATGAGTAGTTGATACATTATTGGTACATACTAGGTGCATGGATGATGCACTTGTTCATGGTACAGGTTTTGTATAGGTTTGGTGCATGATTGATGCACTTGTTCATGGTACAGGTTTTGTATAGGTTGGTGCATGGTTGGTGCACTTTTTTTATGGTACAGATTGATTACAGGTTTACAGCAGTATATCTCACAGTGATAGTGTGACAATGGTTCCATCATTCTACTTATACATCAGGGTGGTTGAACGGGGCAAGGATAGGTGGTTGTAGCCACCTTCCCATTGTAGCTGGAGAACATAGGGGGTTGTAAGCTCCTTCTAGTTGTAGCCAGAGAATTGGGGAGTTGGAGCTTCCCTCAGGTTGTATCTTGAGAAACTAGGGAGTTGGAGCCTCCTTCCAGTTACAAATGGAAAACAAAGGAAGTTGTTTCTTCCAATGAATGTAATTCTTCAATACATATAAGAAAAAACATTCCTTGGTTTTCTCCCGCTTTGGGTTTCCACGTAAAAAATTGATGTACTGGGTATGTGTATGATTGTTCATTTGCTCATTGCTTATTTAATTTTCATTTATTGGATGATAATGCTACATTTATATAACACTTGGATTATATGGTTAAAAAGGATTAAATTGCTATGTTACTTATTCACCTCGCCTCTTAGTAATCCAACAATTGGTATCATAGTCGGTTCCTTCAGGAAACAATTTAAGCACTGGAAGGAGATCATGGATTATTCTGAGAATGGAGTAACAATGTTTAATGTTCAGAATGGTTTAAAGTATGAGATGTGGAGGATAAGAACGAAAGTATTTTTACAGGCATAGGGACATTATATTTGGCTATCAGTTTTTACAGGATATGATAGTTCAAAAAGGGAGAAGACTTAGGAATTGAGGAAGAATAACAAAATAGCAATGGATTTCATCTCAGAAGGATTACCTAATCCGGTAAGAGAAAATGTTGGTAAATGTTCATCAACAAAAGAACTTTGGGATAAGTTACCTGACATATATTCTTCACCCATCACAGATTCAGAAAATGTCAAAGAAGATGCAGATACAAATAGAGAAGAATTATGTTCACCATGTCAAGAAGATTTAGAAAATGAAGAGTACATAATCACTAGAGGTATGTTGTTTTGTTTTAATTGTGAAAAATGTGGACATCTTAAAATAGAATGCCATGAAGGAAATGAGACAGAAAAACTAATTGAAAAGGAAGAAAATTATGAAGAAGAATTTATTAGTGCTTTAGATGAACTAAGAGAAGAAAACAATTCTCTCAAGAAATAATTGATGAAACAAAAGGAAAGTGTTCACATTTTTTAAGGAGTCGAACAAGTCATTGAGAACATAAAAATTCAGCTAGAAGAAGCCAGAAAGATCGAAGACAATCTTGAATATCAAAAGAAGTGGTTGGAAACCAACATAGTAGCACAAAAGGAAGAAGCAGAAATGAGAGAGAAGATATTGACAGATCATCTTAAGGAAAGAAATAACGATCTAAACCAGCTTGAGGCAAAGTTTGGTCAAGAAGAGAAAGGACTTGAAGAAGAAATAATCACATTAAAAATTCATCTTGAAGAAGAGAAAAGAATAGAAGAAGTCATGAAGTCTCAGATAATGAAGAAAGAAGAAGAGGTTTAGAAGATTGAAGAAGAAGTTGTCACATTGAGAAGTAAAATTGTCAAGCTCAACAAGAACGTTGAAGAGATAGAACATCCACATCACTTATAGAGAATGAAGAGAAACACTCTAGGTTTCTAGAAAAGAAGAATGAATAAAATAGAAAGAGTTATGTAGAAGTACTCAAAGGAAGGAATCATCGTCAACTAGAATCTAAGAAAACTATTGAAGATACATCTTCAAGAAGACCATCCATTTTCAAGCCACAAAGAAGCTTCAATCATGATCATGATCAGTCAAGGAAAATATTCAGAAGGAATACGCCACAAAGAAGATCATTCACTCCCAGGTATGCAAATTTATTTTATGGTGATTGTTTTTATTGTACTAACTTTGGACATAAGGTTGAATATTTCATGGATTATAAAAGAAATGTTCAAGCAAGAAGTGCCTATGTGGTCGCACGTAACATTGAGTGTTACAAATTTCATAACTATGGACACATAGCCAGTGGTTGTAGAATCATGATCGATACTTCCATGAAAGAGAATACTGATATAATATATAAGAAAGTATGGATAAGAAAACAGGAATAACAGGTGAACAAAGACCAGGTACCAGAGATCGCAATATTGGCAATAAAACGAGATGAAGAAAATTCTATAGAGAAAAAGAAAGATGTCAGATACAAAAAGGTTTGGAAAATAACTGAAAAAAATGAAGCATAGGTAAATAAGGAACATGTTCAAGAGATTTTACTTTTAGATATTGTAGTGAAAGATGAATCCACAGATAGAAAGAAATAACTCAGAGCTCAAAGAGATAATGAATCTACCAATGAAGATGATGATGAATCTACCAATGAAGATGGTGATGAATACACATCAAAGCAGGAATTTTTCTGAGACATCCGTCTTAGAGAATACAAAGTAATATGAATGTTAGACAGGGGGAGTCTATGTGATAGTTGTGACAGACCAAAGAACCATCCTTCGAGCAGCTTGCAGAGTTTGAGAAGAAAGATTCAGAGAAATCAGTTAAATGAAGTATAATTTGATAGATTAATCAAGACTTCATGATAGTATAGTGATAAATAGGTTAGCATTATGGACAGTTGCGCAAGTAGAGACTTGGACAATATGGACAAAGATGGATTCATTAGAACACTTAGCAGGTTTAGATAGATATATGATAGTGGATGCGAGCATGATTCATAGTTTGGTTTAGAGAGTGGTTCAAAGACAAAGGAACATTATCATAATGGATGATAATTACATAGGAAATGGCTCGAACAATGCTAATGGATTCCAAATTGACAGATATTTTTTGGACACATGCAATTCATACATCAGTTCACATTCAAAATAGAGTAATGCTCAGAAACAACAATGAAAAAATGACTTATGAACTATGGAAAGGAAGCGCAAACAACAACCTCTACATCAAGGTAACTCAAGGTAATATTTTATTAATTGAAAATTATGTTGATGATATTGTTTTGGAAGTACTAATGACAAGTTAAGCCAGAAATTTGCAAAGGATATGCAGAATGAATTTGAAATGTCATTACTTGGAGAACTATCCTTCTTTTTGGGTCTTCAGATATGTCAAAGAAACCAAGGAATTTTTATTTCTCAAACTAAGTATATCAGAGAAATGCTAAAGAGGTTCATAATGGAAGATTGCAAACCGGTTACCACTCCTATGAAAACCAATTGCAAGTTGAGAAAAAATGATGATTCAAAGTATACAGACCAGAGGAAATATAGGTCAATGATTGGTAGCTTACTATATGTGACAACATCCACACCATATGTAATGCAAACAGTTGGATAGGTGGCACGATTTCAAGCAGCACCAAAGGAATCACATGTATTAACAGTGAAGAAGATTTTCAGATATCTCAAAGGAATATAAGAGTTTGGATTATGGTATCCAAAAGGAAAGGATCTATCACTTATTTCCTATGCAAATGCAGATTGAGCATGTTGCATTAATGACCGATGAAGAACCAATGGAGAAATGTTCTACTTGGGTGAGTGTTTAGTATCTTGAAGCAAGAAACAATCATCAATATCCTTATATACAGCTGAGGCATAATATATTGTAGCAGCAACATGTTGTACACAGGTTCTATGGATGAAACAAAATTTGACAAATATACAGGTTGAGTATGACGAGCCCATTCCAATATATTGTGATAATACAAGTTCCATCAGTATCTCAAAAAACCCGGTGATGCACTCCAAGATGAATCACATTCTAATCAAGTATCACTTTCTATGGGAATAGGTTGCAGAGAAGAACATTAGAGTTGAATATGTGGGAACAAAAGAACAAGTGGCATACATCTTTACAAAACCGCTTCCACAGGAAGCCCTTGAGTATCTTCACCAGAGACTATAAGTAATTTATACTCCAAAATGAATTCTTTTGAATGATTATCTTATATTTCTTATATGTACATGAGGAAGCACCATAAATAGGAAAAGGGGGGATAGATTTATCATATGCAAAGGTAAATGCTTAGAGAGAGAGCATAGAGGCATGTTTCCAGCGAAAGCGATTGTCACAAGGGAAGAATGAGTGATATGACTTCAGAGTGATACCCTTTGTCAAAAGGGGGAGATATTATTCATATGAATGGAAAAAGTGTAACCAGAGGATTATAAACACAAAAAAAAAATCAAAGGCACGTAGACAGGGGGAACATCCCCAAGGAGAGTTCAATTAGGGGGAGCAGCGCCAAAGGGAGATACCTTTTTCCATTGATGTCAAAGGGGGAGAGATAGAAACATTGATAAAGAGTATAAGCATGAATGTTATCATGGCTAAGTGTTTCCATTAATGTTGGTCTTACCAACAATGCCAAAGGGGGAGATTGTCAGACAATTGGCTTAGGTTGTGTTGGCAGCCAATTCACATTTTTCCACTGTCTTATAAGCTGCCTACACCAATGTTTTGCAAACATCTATTTTTCATAGCAGTTCTCAAATAAACGACACTTTTATTTTTGCGACATTTGCACATTTACCTTCGTTGTTGTTTTCACGACTGTAAGCGTGAAAACTTGGTCTTTCGTAGTCGCATTAAAATAATTATTTGAACTGTCGTTATCCTTCTTGTCGATATGCCTATTGAGCTTACACGTTACTTATCATTATACAGCTTGCAAAACTCTTTTGATCTGCACTCATTTGATGTTCTTTGATTGTTCATGTGGTTTCATTTCATGAGTGATTGAATTTGTAATTCATTGGCAAATTGGATTTATATGATTCACTTGACCATTGGTTTTATGAAAATATATAGGTGTGATGGTTAGACCCTTGATATATTTCATTTGACATGACACCTAGTCTCAAAACACATTGGTACCTTGGTTAAACTCTTGATATGAGTTGTTACAATACATTGGCGCATGGTTAAACATTGGTATTGGTTTCGATTTGTAAGTTTGGTTTAAAACTATGGCATAACTTTGATTGCGCACGTTGGTTTATGCACTTACCATTTCATTGGTCAGCCAAGTGATATGATTGTTGAACTATACTATAGTGGGTAGAACAACCATAAGACAGCGGTTGTACCATTCGTAATAACTATTATGCATGGCAGAATTAAGCTCCACCACCTTCACACGATGTCATTTATGCCTATCCCTATCCTTGTTTCACCTCTGTTAGCTCAGGTAACCCTTCGTGCACTTTGCTCCTATATATGCTATGACCCAAACCCTGGCCCGTTCACCGTGTGCTCGGCTCCATGGCACTGGTGGTGCGAATCGAGCCGAACGGTAGCCAAGCCTTGCTTTTGTTCGACAATGCCCGGAAAGACTTGGAGGATAACGGTTGGATCACCTTCGTGCAGAGGTTTGAGGGTTTTAATCTAGCTGTGGCACAACAGTTCACCCTAACTTTTGATGGCTGTAGAGCCAAGGTGGGTGACATCCAGTTGGAAATCAATGAGGAATTTATTAGTTCTGCTACAGGGTTATCCTCCTTGGGACAACGTTCGTTCAAAAATTCGAAAGTGGAAGAGGTTCCATGGCCACTTCTGTTCGTCTCGCGAAAGGTCACATCTTGTGACAGAGGTATGCCCATATCCATGCTTAAACCATGATGGATGACCTTTTGATAATAGTTAAACAATTTGTGACCCGTGAGGGTCGATATAGACTCATTTTTCTCTACCACCTGCGTTTGTTAATGAATTTTATGGGATACCCGTTGAATATGCCTTTCTATTTCCAGCGTAGCCTGTATAAAATATCGAAAAGGTTTAAAAGGGAGAAGGCCGACAGTAGCATGTTGCACCATGGACTAATTAGACTTATCATTGTTCATTACTTAAGTCTCCACGGTGATAGTTGGTGAGATTTTATCACTCGAAATGGTTTTGATGATACAGACCCTGTCCAAATTGACAAGCCTGTGGTGAATGAAACCAAGGTCGGGCCACCCATGCCCTTCCATGTACTACTTCCCTCTTCTAAGCCCACGGTTGACCCTAATATTGATTTACCAAACGTTATAACTGAGAAGGCCGAGGCTATAAAAAATCCTATGAGGAAAAAGGCCAAGGAAAACCCTACTGTTGATGCCAAGGGTAAAAAAAAATGCTCGGCTTATTTTGAGGATGGCTAGGAATAAACCTAAACCCACTGCTGAGTAGAAGCCCATAGTCCTTAGCGAGGATTCAGACTTTAACATAGAACGTTTCCTAACCAGTGAGTACCCTTACTCACAGGGTCTGTGCTCCGAGCCACCTTATGATTTCGTTTTCCCCCTTGCCTAAAGAATAATCCTAGCTACCCTAGGATCAAATTACCTAATGAAACCCTCGACAATGTAACCAAACCCTCACCTACACTTTCGAAGCCAACACACTCGTCCTGTGACCAATGTGATTTATGGTTGGAACGATACTATATAGACGTTCCACTACTTCAATCGAAAATCCAATCATTGGAAAATCAAGTTGCAGTATTGACCAGCCAAAGAGAGAAACTCCAAGCAACTGATAGGAAGCAGAGGACTACTGGTTCCATCACTTTCAAGAATGTTGAATTGGCCACAGCCGTGGTCAACTCCAAAATGTCATGATCAAGCTGTCTACTCGTCATACAGGTATGAATTTCGATATCATTTGCGTTTTGTGAATTCCTCGGATTAATATATTTGAGTTTGGTTTCGAATAGTTCTGTCTATCCTTTAAAATGGCTATGTCATAATGTTTCTCATCCTGTACATTGTTTTTGCTTTGCTAAAAATAAATGAAGTTTCAATTTGGATACACAATTTGCTCATTCCCAGTTTAGCCACTGATAGATTCTTATCGGATTTGATTAGTTTTCGATTGGATTTGATTTGATCGTTTGTATGATTGAGTTAACGAAATTGATGGTTTGCTTTAGATTGGATTTGTTTGTACCCAATTTGAACAAGAAGTTTTTCATGCTAGATTTAGAATGCGATCATGCTTTGATTTGATTTCGTTATGGTTAGCTTGTATGCTGTGATTATCGAACTATTTCATGAGTTTGGTTGTTATGATCTTTTGATATGTTGTGTCATATAATGTTCTAAATCGGGAATACGACTCTGTTCAGCTCTGATTTGGAAAGAACGACTTTGTTTTTCATGAAAACAATACTCTCATTTAAGCCTGTGCGAATGACATTCACCCCCGAATCATGAAACGGTTTTGATCCACATCGACTATGTTAAACCCCAGTTGTTCAATTCGCTTGATTGGATTGTTGTGTATCTTCAGTTAGTTCGATCATTTTCATGAGTTGGATTCATATCATAAATGTTGCTCTGTTTGATTTTAAATTTGCAAAACGAATTGGTCGACATATGTTATCTCTATCAAATCCGGTCATAATTCGTTTGAAAGGAACGATTTCAATCAAGGTCAATTGATTTTGTTTTCCCCAAATAGAAATAACAAATGATTGAACTAATCCTACAGATCCTATTACCAATTGAGTGATCTGATTACGATTTCGTTTGTGGTAATTTACGCGCCAGTTTTTGTTTAATTCACTCATGGCATGAATCGTTTATTATGTCAATACAGTTATAACGATTTGAAAATGATCTTGTTTGGATTCGATCGTGTCTCCTGTCTATGAGGCAGCATAACAATTGCCTGTGATTTGTTTTAATTATATTGATTTCAGTTTGAAACGAAATGATTTCATAATTGTTTTATTATGATTCTGTTCACCCGATTTTGTGGTAACAAATGAAACAGAGTACACGTATCTCTGTAATCATTTGATTGATCTTGATCCTGTTTGATTTCGAATGGTATAAAAATTTCAAATTGAATGATTCATTTTCAAATAGCTATTGCATGTTAGTTGAATTTAATTCTTTAAAAGATTTGAGTTGATTTTAATGCTGATTCTGTGTCTTATTTAGACCAGCTACAGAATCGCAAGATTCTGTAGCTAGTCTATAGATTTAGATTTTTATTATTTTCTTTAATAAAATACCCTTCTAACTTGTCCATTTTTAACCCTTTTCAGGTACATCCGAATTGCATTGGACATATTGGACAGTCTAGGGGATATTTGTGTGTTTTAGTTTTATTTTAGGTTCCTAGTTTAGTCAGACTTGGGATATTTTCCCAGATTTTATGTAAACAGCTTTGATAACTTCCACAGGGATGTTTTACCCTGTGGAAGGTCTTTAAATACTTATTATTTTTTGTAATAAGGAACATCCTCACTTGTGGGAGAACCAGGCTATGGATTCCTAATACAAACTGAGATAGGAGTTGATGTTTTGCTATAGCTTTCGCTTTTCAATATATCAATCTTTTGTTTCAAATTTATGCATGTCATTTGTAATTGATTATAGACTACTTTAGCTATCATAGTCTATTGCAGAATGATGTGATTTAATTAATGTGATCCATGTCTGATTTCTTTCATTACTTTAAAAATACAACAATTACTTTATTCAGTTAATGAATGACAAATTTCTCTTCTTCATCAATTGAATTATTTTTTATAAGTCTTTGCATACAGGTTTATCTAATTGTGAAGATTTATAAATCATAAGATTGTTGTGAATTTTTATGTCTTGTTTGTCCTATAATCATACTTGAAGATAACTGCAGCTATCGTTTACAAGAAGCTCCTAGATAATTCGGTGCGGGTTTCCTCCCTCCGATCAGCTAAGACAATCACCATACACAGGACAAATCTGGAGCATTTCTCCAGTTTAGTTTGTGATTTATTTTCATTAATTTGTTAGTATAATATTAGTAGTTTAGTTAGATATATGTTTAGTTAGATGTGTAGTTAGAATTAGTATATTAGTTGTTTAGTTTAGTTAGTTTTTCGTTTTATCTCTTGTTCATAAAATTATAAAATCAACAAAAAAAAATATCTTTCTCTGTCTTAGGGCAGAATGCAAATGAGTTTTTCAGGTTTTATTTAAATCTATAAATTGTAGATATTGTACATTTTGTGAATAAGTTATATTTCCATTAGTAGTTAGATAGTTAATTAGTTAGAGTTAGTGTAGTAGTAGTTAGTAGATTGTATATAGAATAGTTAGTTTATTTTATTAGTTTGTTTTATTTCTTTTTAGTTAGATTAGTTTAGTTTGTTTTAATAGTTAGTTTTAGTTAGATTAGTTTAGTTTGTTTTAATTGTTATTGTTAGTTAGATTAGTTATTGTAGATTAGTTTTCTTTTTTTTTATTAGGACCTTAGATAGGCTAACAGAGCCGCTAAACCCGTCAGGGTGGTTCATCCCAAACAGCTTGGGTTATTAGACAACCCCGGACCGGTTCCACTCTCTCAGTTGACGGACGGTCAATTTTGCCCGTCAACAAATGGCGCTAGAAGGAGGGCCTGAATTTAATTAATGGAACAAGGTGGTCGCAAGACTCCTCCACCACCTAATCACTCACCTATAGTGACTAGAAGCCGTTCAAACGATAATATTCCCCCCCAAACAGCAACCACATCAACAGATGATCCACAGATCACAGTTGAGCCAGCAACCCCTAATCCTACAGGTGGTGACATACAAGAGATTGTCCGTTAATCTCTTATAAAAACACATAGTGCCTTAACCCGTTTGAGGCAACCAAACCGTTCGTGGGGTCAACCTTTGGACTTCTCCGATATCAGAGAACAATTAGGTGACACTAACCTCACTATGAATCCTACAGATCCAATCTTAAATCCTGCTGCAGGAGGATCTAGGATACCTTTTTCACCACCTCCATCATCTCCTTCCTCTTCTGGAGGAGATTCCTCTGACGAAGGCAATTCCCCTTCTCAACCTTCCACACCCACTACACCAATGGCAAATCAGAACAACCCTGCTAGACCCTGGCTTGATCAAGATGCCGTATTTGTACCTGGATATCAGCATCCTTTACCTAAACATCCGGAGAAATGGCTTCCCAAGTTTGACCCTGACTCAAAACAGATCGTTGAAGATCATATAAAAAAATTTATGTTAGCCATAAGACTCAGCAATGTCAAACATGAAGATGTTGTCTATAGGTTGTTCCCATATACTTTCGAGGGTAATGCATCCACATGGTACTTTGCCCAGCAACCCCATACCATCGTGTCTTGGGAAAAGTTTGAGTCATGCTTTTTGGAAAAATTTGGAGACGGTAAACCTCCGGAAGTCCTAGTCATGGATCTTTCTAGCTTAAAAATGAACCCAAAAGAAAAAGTTAAAGACTTTAATCAAAGATTCTTAACACTTAAAAACCAAATCCCTACGGATTCTATGCCTGCTGAGAATCTTATAATAGCATACTACACTAAAGCTTTGCATCAAAGCATAGCTATTTGGGTTAAATGATCTAAGAAAGCCACGTTGTTATAAGCCTTCGAGGAGGCCAGCCAGATTGAAAAAGACATACTTAGTCTTAAAGACTCTACTAGCAACAAAAATGAGACTAATTCTTCTTCCAAAAAGAAGATCGAAATCCTCCCCAGACCCACTCAAAGTAAAACACAAACTGAAAGCTCTGATTTGGAAAACTTAACTAAAGTTGTTCAAAAACTGTCAAATCAAGTTATAGACTTAAAAAGGTCGAACGAAGAAGCTTCCTAGAGAAAAGGTCCTTACAAACCCCTGTTCCGAAAGCCTTTTCCCAAGAACTGACCTAACCCAACCACCGAAGGCCTAAATCTATAAAGTTTGCAATGTGCCCTTCAAACAATTCTAGAAGCCCAAGATAACTTGATGCCTCCTGAGATCCCTGAGGAGGTAGTTGAACAAGAGACAATTCAAGAAGAAGAGTCTTCTCCAAACATTTTTGGACATTTCTCGAATAACATCTTTCAAGATAACTTCGAGACAGTTCATCCTTATAATACCAGGAGTAAGACAGCAAACAAACCTTCTACCGAAAATACTACAACTTCACCTCCAAAGCAATCTAAATCAGCTGAGAACAAACAGAGTAATGCGAACCCCAACTTAGATTATGATGTTGTTGAAGATCTTAAAAAGTTGAGGGCTAACATTTCTATTTATGAGTTATTGAAGTTTCCATTTCTGCTTCAAAAAATGTTTCAAAATATCTCAGAGAACGACAAAAATGGTAATTCTAATGGTAACAAGGTTGTGCAAAGCAAATCTCCCCAGAAGACTTCCACTAAAAACAATCCTAATCCTTAAGATAAAGGAAGCCTTCCTGTAAGTAATGTAAATAATGTAAATAATGTAGATGAAATAGTTTTAGAAACTGCGAGTAAAAATCCACAAGCTACTACTCTTAGTACTCGCAAAAATGTACCTCCTTTCCTATTAAATTTTGAGATCTTTAATAGAAATGTGCACAATTGTATGGTAGACTCAGGGGCGTCATCCAATGTGATGTCGTGGTCTGTATGCCAGAATATTAACGTAGAAGTTGAACCATCTACTTTAAAAATCATACAACTTGATCGGACAAATGTCAAAGTTATAGGCGAACTAAAGAATGTGCTTATTAGATTATCGTCTAACCCCAAGGTTCATCAAGTTATTGATATAATCGTTGTGGATATTCCAGAAGTGTATGGTCTGTTTTTGAGCAGGGACTGGTTCGAACAGCTACATGGTTATTTCGCGACAGATTGGTCCCATCTATGGCTTCCAGAGAACGGCAAGCCTAATAAAATCAAAGTAAATCATGAGCGCTACCTTAAGTTCACGGTCACTGATTTGAACGATCCCAAAAAACAGTATACACCTTCTGCTGATTCACACGAAGTACAAGGGATGGACACCTTCTTCGACAATTTCATAACCGAGGCTTCACCTATCACCAATCCAGAACAACAGTCCAAGATTGTAGCATATATGCAGCCAACAGCTTCCATGCAAGGGTCCCATGTACCCAATGCAAATCAAATTTGGTCTCTCTATTTCGACGGATCAAAGTCCAAAGAAGGAGCTGGAGCAAGCTGCGTTATTATCAATCCGGCAAGTAACAAAACATTGATAGCATGTAGGTTGGAATTTGAATGTACTAACAATACTGCAGAATATGAGGCTTTACTGCAAGGTCTCAGAAAAGCTTCGGATATGAA
>JASDQU010505761.1:32529-50104 GCA_032191745.1 Picea mariana | reverse complement strand
CAAAGGTCACTACCTTGGCGTGGTAACCAAATGGTGGCAATGTCATACTGTTAGGTACCCATGAACCTAATAGGTTGGCTCGTGATGAGACCCCTTATCCTCTTGACTAGGTCTTGTTTATATTTTCCGAGTCCCTCTTGTTTCTTACTGAGAGGATTTTTATTGCCTTCTCGGGGATCCCTGGGCGAAAACATCTCGAGGTTTTATTTCTAGGATTTTATCTTTTACCAGTTGTTTTTACCTTCTGGGCCTTTAGCCCCTTCTTCCCACGAGATAAGGTGCAATCCTACAAACATTTCATCCCAATGCCCGGATAAGGGGAATGGGACAAGTGAGTGGGAGATAAGATGAAATAGTGGTGCTATGAGGGGAGCAGATGATGGCTTTTTAGAAATCACCCAGTGGCAAACCCAGACCTATGGGTACAGGCTTGCTAGGATACCCTGTTAATCTCCCAGAGCATGGTCAAGTGGGCTAATGTAAGATCCAAGCAGTTGTTAGAGATAAAAGGAATCAGATGCTTATATTCAAAGGTTTTAATGATCAAAAGTGACACATACCATGATACTTGGACCAATTACCTCATGGGGCAAGAACCTCCTTCGATACAAGACCAAGCCGAAGGTGATGGATGATGCGGCTACTAACAAGACGAATCTGATGAGAGAAGAAAAGGATGGGCCCTCCAAGGCTATGCTCTGGTCAATCCTGCTCTTGGTACTCCATGTCTGGGAACTGTGGGCTTCGAGACATGATCTCCTAGTTATCCCTAAAATTCATGGATAACAGGATAAATTAGTTTACATTTGATTAGATTTAGATTAGATTAAATATATAATTGGATTGACGTTAAGTTGATTTCAAAATCCAAATGGTGGAAATCAGACCCACATACCAGAGGACATCGCCATACCAAACGAGTATATGCCTCATTGGGGCATTGATCGGGTGATGATCCCCTGTTGCAGGAAGGAATATTTTTTTCTGTCAACACCATGGTCCATAGACTTTAGCGTTGAGTGCATGATGTTTGTTGAAGATTTATGCTCAACATTGTATTGTTGAGAGATCACATGTACAACATAAAAAAATTCAATATATCAACCAATCCTATGTTATATCAACAATTCTTTGTAATATTATGCTTCTCTGTAATATTACCTTACTTAGGCATCTACATTTTAATATTTTTACTAATTTCTTTACTCATTAATCACTACAATGTTTTTCCATTTTACCTTTCTTTAGATTAGAAAATGTCATGGTTCTTGTATTTTTCACTCCCATATTCATCAATCCATTATCGAAAAAAGATAATAATGTATTTGAAAATGAAAATAACATAGTATTGGTGCCAAAAATATAGAAAGATCATATCCAAGGGAGATAATAGTATGGAGGCCAAGCATTTCACCTTTTTGTTAGCATTTCTATTTTTGTTCTTCTAGTAATCATTTCAACTCTTATGGAGTACAACCTCTTGATGTCATCTAAGAACAACTTACGTTGTTTCTTTGCTTTATAGATAGAGAAATAGATAGGTGGATTTGTTTTCTTTGAGTGTAGCTACTCTTGGGGTTGGACGATAGTCATATCTGGATTTGAGATGCATAGATTTTCAATTTTTTTATGGGAAAATATTATCACCATGCCCTTAATAAATTCCTACCACTAGGAAACCCATTGGATAATTCAGTCCAGTTTTGGGTTTAAATAAATTTATCACTAATGGTTTGTAGTGTACCCACCTGCTAAACAACAGATTTAAAAATGCCCTAACACACTAAAATTTAACACACAAAATTTCACATGCATCTAACAACAATTATAAAAACTCATGAATGCAACCATGCAACAAACACAACATTCGATAAATGATTACATAACGGAATTAACATAACAAACATAACAACGTTCCACCCAACCATAGGCTTGTTCTTCATTTTCTCTCAATAGCAAGCCACCCTTGAGCTAAGAATATGATTCTATAAGGAGGTATGGCCCTCTTGACTATCAACTCCCCACACTCAGGAGCCCAAAACCCCTCCTTCTCCTCAACCTTCACAACCCAAGGAAAGGGATCCCCCTTCTTTTCCATGCAATCCCTTAGGCCTTTCCACTTCCCTCCAAGTCTCTAGTGCACACGATTGGCCAGGAAATCCACAACATCCTTCTCAAGGCTCTTGAAAAAATTCCTCAGTAGTAAATATCATTTACAACATATAGCCTCATTCTCGGCATTAATTCACATCTCCACCAGGTTGTTACATGCACCCAACCTAATTTTCAGTGTCATACTCAGCCCAACAAGTTGTTTTTCCATGGGCAGTATGGGTGGTGCCCTTTCCTAGCACCAAGATTCTCTCTTGTTGTCCCAAAAAGACACTCGAATTTCCTTCTCTTTCCATGCAAGTTTGACTCTCATATTTCCCAAAAAGTGGTTTTACTCAGCCTTTGTTTTCATAAATTAGTGTGAATCCTTTTCCCACCTAGCACTCTTACATCATTCAATAGTTATTTTGATATTTCAAAGGAGGTAAACATTAATATGAAAAGGATTGGATTATATTGCGACTCTGTATGAGAGTGAATATTGTATTATGAGAGAAGAGACTGTGAGATAAAGAAGAGGAAGTTACAACGGGAGTGTTGTAGGTTGCATCCCTTCATTTGTTGGATAATAAAAAGGAAGAACTTGGAAATTTCTCTGGTGGACGTAGCCCACATTGGGTGAACCACATATACCTATGTCTCTATTGTATTGTGCATCTTCTGTGTTTTATTTTTGCATTTGTTTTTATTTTATTTCTCAACAATCTTGTTTTTTCTAACAAGTTTGAATCTCATATTTCCCAAAAAGTGGTTTTACTCAACCTTTGTTTTCATAAATTAGTGTGAATACTTTTCCCATCTACCACTCTTACATCATTCCATAGTTATTTTGATACTTCAAAGGAGGTAAAAATTATTATGAAAAGGCTTGGATTAATAGGAATGGATAACCCCTTAGACCCCCATTTATCCCCCTCTCTCGTGGAATCATATCCCCTCATCATTATCGTCCCTCTCGTATCGTAGCCAATAATTTATTTTGCATTAATTATTTTAATGCACGAAATTTGTATCTCGGCCCTCGACCATATTGATCATTATAGGCTCTCTGGTCTAGAACATATCGGCTCACCAACCTAAATTGCATTTGCACAATTATATTATAATTTATGGGGATAGAAATTCGGAATGTTACATTCCCCTCCCCCTTATTTTTGCATTGTCCTCAATGCACAACACCATACAAGTGTACATAAACATTACAATTCTATGCTCTCCACCTTTAATCAACATATAAGTTCTCCGATATAATATGACATAGGCACTCTAGCCCAAAACATATATACATAGGCATTTCATCCCAAAACCATACATAATGATTTCACATTTTATAATTCTTGCAGCAATTCCAACTAGCAATCTCTCATTCCCCTGAGTATACATAACCTAAGGAAGTGCACCTTGTTCTCTTCTTTACAATCCCTCAAGCTATACCACTTCTCTCCAGGGATCCAACATAGACCGACCAGAAAGTCTTAGAGTTACGACTCCAGAAACTCCATTTGCAACACCTTTCACAATTTGTTGATTCCCACGACAATTCCAACCAAAAATATATCATTCCCCTCAACCCGCACAACACAATGAAGTGTACGTCCTTCTCTATACCGCAGTCCCTCAAGTTGTACCACTTCCCTCTAGGGCTCCAAAACAAGGTCAGACATGAAGTCTTAGAGTTGTGGCTTCCGAAACTTTATTTGTGATAATGAAATTTCCAAACTTTCAAATAGTTGCAAATGTGCTTTCCACATTGCATCCTTCACCTCCACTTTGTTTCTTATGAGCTACAACAAGTCCACTTGAATTTACTTATACCATGCCTTTGTTCTTGATCTTTGTTTCCTTCTAGTGCTCTTCTTTCTCAGTACTCAATGTATGGTTCCATTCTTCAATTGTTCCTATAGAAGCTGTCAAGAAAATATACATTTTATAGCCATTATCATATAACAATTATCTCATTCACGGGAGTTATCAACTACAAAATATAAACATGTATTCAAAATAATTTTGCAATCATAATCCAATACTTATCTACATAGCTATCTTGTGCTTCACAAGGTTGCCACATGCAAGAATTCAGATCATTGTCCTTTCAAGCACACCCTCATGATTCTATCCACCATGCCATATGCATTATTAATTTGCCTCTTCCTTTCTATAATCACCCTCTAGGCTTAGCCATCCCCTTAACTGCCACACAACTCCTTGGGTGATCCATCATTTTCCAAGGTGTTCTCATGCAAGGAGAGTGCCAACTTACTACCATAATTCCACTAGCAATCTATAATCCGTGGAAATAATAGGGTTCCAATTTCATAACAATAGACATATTCCTAATATTTCTAGCTTCAATAGCCATCATATCATCTGTATCACACACATACAATCATCATGAGATATCATCATAGAAATTTCACTTATTCATTTCCAAATTTGTTTTATATAGGAAATCGAATTTCCCAAGTATGAGATTTCTTCTCATAATGTTTGGCTCTTGTAGAAAAAAGTATCTGTCTTCCTTATGGGATTACACCATTTCCATATCCAAGACCATTCTACCTACAATCCTTCTCAATTTTCATTCAACCAAAAATAAAATTAGTACTTATGCACATTATCCTTTTATTGCAACACTTCAACATCTCATGAAGTGATCTTTGAGTTGTATCATACTAACGATTCAATCACTTCTATCTGTTAATCATATTAAATGGAATGAAACAATCATTATGTTGTGCTAGGCATCAACACCCTCCCTTTTTCTTGACACCTTGCTTGTAGAGTCGATTCTTACTAAGAAAATGGGACCCTCCTTTTGTCTTGAGATCCTCTCAAGTTGTTGAGAAAACTATTTGTCTTCTTGATCTCCATTAAAGTCCACCCATTCTTCTTTGAGAAGTCTTTTTAACATGAAATTTTTGTTTGGTTTCTAGAATATCAGTGAGTTCATCATGAACTCACCGATATAAGTAATACTGGTGAGTTCATGACGAAATCACCGATACATAAAAATGGCATAACACTTAATGATTTTCGGGTTTGAGTTGGGTGTATCAACGAAGTTGCAATAAACTTCGTCGGTACACTGGCCACTTTCCAACTAACTCGATTGATGTACCAGATACGTTCACACTAATGTTGTTGAGACATGACTTCTATACCAACACTCTTCCGTTCATCAACCTCGGTGCCCAAAACTTTACTATCGGAGGAGTTCACAACATTTCTCCTGATACACAACTTCTATACTGGTGAACTTCCTCCCAACCATGTTGACACATGAACCTCAACGTCAACACACTTCCACTCTTTCTCTTTGATACCTCAAATCTCGTGCTGAGGAAAAAGGTTATAAAATGAAAACCTTGCGGGCTTTTATTCTCACCATTGCATGTCATCGAGAGAAAGATAGATATATTCTAGTGTGCATGAAGCTCGACCTCATGAGAAGCGTCTCGACTATCATTGAACCCATCTTTATTTCCACATGTCACCACTGCTAGGTAGGTTTCTTTTTCCCCTTCCCATCTTGCAACATGGTCTGTTCTTTTTAGTTTCGATTCATAGTTAAATTTATAAAGGGAGCCCTCCTTTCTTTACCTCTTGTCCAAACCCTCAGATTCCCTTTCCTTCACCGCACAATAGTGCCCTAACCCTAACCATGTGCACCAAATTATTGACACCCTAGTCCGTTCGTACTATTGACTCAAAATATCTTCACCTGCCATAAGAACCTGCAAAGGATTGTGAGGCCTATTTATTAGACTATGCTATATACAATTAGTAGGTGGTGTCCCCTTTAAGAAAACCCATGGGTATTAATTTTCAATCATTTATCTCAATATATAGTATATATGCATATCTACTTCATAGGTGTGATGATAAAGGTTCCAAATCCATGATGAGTCGTGGCACCACGATACATTTCAACTTGATATGCAATGATGGTTATTTCTTATTTTCACTTTGATGACATTGCACTTATAAAAAGAGAACTATGGGATCTATGCTATACATGGTCACACATACAAACTGGGTTAGAATAATTTCACTCATGGAATTGAAACATAAATTTGGTTATAACAAAGGAAAGTTTTATGTTACATATACATTATGTGGTTTTCTCATGCATATATATAAGTCACCTTGCTATCAAAGTCATGGTTAATTATGTCAAAGGATTTGGGTTCTATGTGGCAATAAAGATTATATTATGGGAAAAAGACTCAAATTGAGTTAGAATTTGTTTGGTGTATACATATGTTACTCATGGTATAAGGTGTGGTTATTATCATGGGTTTTATTCGACGTATTTTTTTCTCCACAAAAAAATTCGTAATTTCATTAAGTAGATACAAAATTACATTCATAGGTATATACTGGCTATGAAAAAAATAGCCAAGTATATATTAACTTGTAATGGAAACACTTCCAAAACTCTAGTTTCAACAAAGGACATCTTTGTCATACCACCATTAACCTCCTTATCGTTTAGCATAAAAAACTGTCTCATAGCCTATACAATATAGGTATATTTTAAAAACAAAAATCATTGATAGCTTGTTTATTATGTTGCTTGTACATATACAAAAAAAAAACACCAAGTAGTTTTATGCTTTGGGTCTCTGATAACCATATTATCTCTTAAATGTGTCCTTCATGGAAAGGCATGTGATAGTAGCTAAAGCTGCCCTTTGCTGACTGTTCTTCAATATTCCACCGACCATATCTAGTTGCGAGGCTTCTTTGGAAAGCCTATCAACCAACTGGTTATGTTCCTTGTATATATGAGAGAAATATATAGAGTCAAAAGTAGTAATAATTCTCATAACTTCCTCAAAAATTGGCACAAGACGGGATATGTGACATCTTTGTACTATGTTAACCCAGTTGATGATTAGTAAGGAATCCCCGAAACCTGTAAATATTTGGACCCTTTTTCCACAACAAATAATAAAAAAAGTTTTAATGCCAATATTTCAGAGTAATTATTTGAACCGACTCCCAATCCAGACTTGAGAAGAAAAAAATGTGATGTGGTAATGTAAAGACATCCACCCCCCCAACACAATAACTGATCCCCCAAGGCTACCCCGTCAAAAAATGCCCATGACCTTTCCTAGCCTATAAATACCTCCTGTATATCCCGACGATTTCCAAATCCCACCCTTCCCAAGGTTTTAAAATGTTCAAAAAGGCCAATACAAGCAATATCCACTCGAGAGGTCGAGTGGACTTCATCCCTAAAAATTGAATTGTTCTGTGCCATCCAAATCCCCTAGGTGAGAATGAAAGGGAAAGCCTTGTTTTCCTGATGGTCCATTGCCAATAGCCATTCTTTCAAGGCAACTTCAAAGGAAATTCCCTTCCAGGGACCAAGAGTATTGAGAAATTTGAAAGATTCTACCCATACTGATAACGTGAAGGTACAACACATAAATAGATGGTCTACAGTCTCAGCCTATTCTTTACAGAGAGAACACCAACCAAGACCATTGAACTGTCGCTTCTAAAGATTGTGCCACGTTGGGAGTTTATTCTCTAAAATAGACCAAACCAGAAGTTTCCCTTTAGCAGGACAACGTTGCTTCCAAATTTTCTTCCACCACCAAAATGCTTCTCTCTGGAATAATTCTACACTTAGATGAAGATAACCTACTTTGGAGTGTAATCTCCACCTAGGTCCCCATCCCAAAGGATTTCATCCTCCTGATCCGTCAAACAAATATTTTCTCTCCGAAGAGACCGAATGTACCTGTCCCAAAGAAAAAGGTCTTTTCTATCAAGACCTAGCAGTCTCCCACTTTTCCAGCCTTGATTCCACATATTTGAAGTGTTTGGGTCACTGACTTGAGATAAAAAGAAATAACCCCCCCGCTCCAACCGGGAACGTAATTCTGTGTCGAGTAAGTGTTCTCGATTGCATCCCGCCCACGGGTCGAATACAATCCTACCCAATTGTCCAGATCCAATTCTCCAAGCTAAACCATTCCCCACCACCTAAAAAGCCTTTAAAACTGCTTTCCAAATAACAAAGATTCCAGACATTTGAAGAATTGGATTCCTAATCCACTCAAGTATTGAAAGATGAGCCACATATTTCTGATAAACAACATTAGTCCAGAGATTTTTTGTATTTATCAATCTCCACGAGCATTTTGTTGCAAGTGCTTTTGAGAACAAAAATATATTTTTAAGTCCCCAACCCCTGAGGGCCTTTGGCATCACAATTTTCTCCCACCGAACCCAAGGCACCACCGTCTTATCCTTATTTCCCCTCAATAAGTAAGAGAAATAAAGTTTCCTTTCTTTTTCTAGAATACCCTTTGGAATCCAAGACAAGGACATCCAAAAAATTGGCATAGCCTCCAACACAGACTTGATCAATACTAATCTCCCAGCCCTTGACAACCATTTGGAGCTCCACCCATTTAATATTTTTTCTAACTTTGCTATAAGCCACATCCAATCTGTCTTTCGATAATCATTGGGTTTTAAGTGGAAACCGAGATATTTCAAACCTTCGTCAAGTCCCAAAACTTGGTAAGGGATCTGTGATAAAAAAATGTTGTATGACTTCTTCCTCGACAAAAACAAAGAGAATACTGGATTTCTGAGCATTAATCAACATACTAGTTGCTTTTTTAAACAAATTAATCCCTTCAAATAATTTGTCAGCATCTCTCTTCATACCTCCTATCTCCCAATAAAAATACCTTTTTATTCTCGTCTTAGGTGATAGTTTAAGTTTTTTAGTCTCTTGAGTCATTTAATAAAGTGTGCCCTTCATTGAGTCTAGTCATCAATTTTGAGTCATGTCACATGAGGTTTATAAATGACTAAGTGGTTGTCATGGTCATTTTCCTAGGTAATTTTGGTCAAAAGATAAGTCATTTCTTTCCAAAAAAGTGAGTCATGGGTCATGTAAGTCGGTTTTTGTCCATTATAAGTCATCATGTATTTCTCAAATCACGATTTGACTTTCTGTCTATCATTTTCCTTCATGATTACGAGTTTGTAGCGCATATGTGTACTTTTGTATTGGAAGCACTACCAACTTAGCCTTTGTTGTCAATGCAAACCATCACTTTTTCATTTTACCAACTCGGGGGGAAAGCCCTGTTTTGAATTTTTGAAAAGTTGCAAGGTAAATACTATATCAAGGAGGCGTTTTCAGAATTCTAAGATCATTATCAAACACTTGAGGCCGTTTCTAGTGTTTCATCTCGTCAACAAAAGGGAGGTTATCAAGGTTTGCTTCCAAACAAGGATTTTGGTTTTAAGTTTCTAATTCTCTCTGTGCAGAAGTGTTTACAGCAGGTGCTCTGCAACAATGGCTCCAAGAAAGGATCTTATTCCTAGGAAGAGGTTAGGCTCTCTGGTCAGATTCGAGCCCACTGAAACCACTCTGATCGAACAAAATTCCAACCATGTGGACTCATTCAAGCGCATGGGGTGCTGGAGATTATGCAACAAACTTGAAGGGCATCACCTAGAGGTTTCTATGGATTTTGTGCATAACTACAAGAGCGGTAAGACAAAGGTTGGCCCCTTAGAAATCCATGTGACAATGGATCTAATTGCAGAAGTAATAGAGATCCCTAGGACAGGGGAACAATGGTTCAAATCAAAGAGAATTGAAAAAGAAGATTGGTGCCAAGATATGCTCAGGCCTGAGCATAGAGGAGTTGATTTAGTGAAGGTTGTCCCTAGGAAGTGGCTAATAGAGGAGTATGAAAAACTACTATTCATCATTTAGAGGTTTTTCACATGTGAAGGGAGATACAAATGGGTTTTGCAGTACCATTTCAAGCTCCTCCATTTCACTGGTAAGAAAGAAATAGACTTACCCTTTTTCCTCTCCATGAGCTTGCAAAGGATGATTTCATTTGCACAAAAAAAACCTTATAAGCTTCAAAATTCTATCTTCCACCATGCCTTAATAAAACTCATAGTCCTTGACCAGTTGAAAAAGGAAGGGAAGGATTGGCCCACCTTCTTGTTTGTATCAAATTGTCACATTGATTTGCCTCCTTCTCCTCCTAAACTCAAAACCCCTAAGAAGAAGACTGCAACACCTCCTATGGACTCCTCTGTCCCATCATCTGAGATACCAAAATCCTCTGCCCCTTCTGCTCCCTCATTTGAATTAGAACAATATTTTGCCCCCTCTACTCCTACACTTGAATTAGCTCAGCCTTTTTCCTCTGTTGTCCCCTCTGCATCAGAAAAACCTCAATCTTCTCAAGACCTTATTCCTCAAAGACCCTCACTTGTCCAAGTCTATAAAAGAGATAAGAGGAAAGGAAAGGCCCAAGAAACAGTTGTTGAAGATCAAACCGAGACTCTTATGGAGCTACCTCATATGGAAATCAAAGATAATGCTCCAATTATCCAAGCTAAAGTTGACACACCAAATATTAGAAGGTCCTCAAGGAGGAAGCTTGTTTTAGCAAAGGAGTCTCTTCCAAGTAGTGATATGGTAAAGCCTAGTGCTAAGTTATCAAGATTCAAAGCTTCCCCTCTTGAAAAGGAAGCATTGGAAGCCATAGTTCAGTTGAGAGAATCTCCACCAGAGTCAGCCCTAGAAGTAGAGCAAGGATCTAGATAGAATTGGGATAAATTGTTCAAGGATGCAGACAGACAGCTTAAAGTAGTTCAAGAAGTGAATCAGAGGTTACATCAGGAAAATGTCACACTTGGTAGACAACTTTCAAGACAAATAAATGAACTTGTAGGGGAATGTAATCAGTTGAAGAAGAACATCAGAAGAAAGAGGGTTCAGAGAAAGCAATTGGTCAACATATACAAACAAAACCTCGGTCTAAGAGCATAAAATAGGAAGCTAGAAGAACACTTATATTTGGCCAAGAATATGCTTAGCAAGAGGAATTTGGCTATCTTCTTGAAAGAGGAATTTGGCTATCTCAGGAGGAGCTAAGTTTTGTGAATTCGAATGGGATACCTATCCCTTAAGAATAGGATCTCATCCTATCACTGTGCATCAATTTATATTTGATTTGATAGGTGTCTTTCAGATCTAGTTCTTGAGGATCTTAGTCAAATTTTGTAAATCTTATTTAATCCCATTGAGGCATCTTTGTAAAGGTTTTCGAGATTGAAGACTCTATTGTACTCTTTAATGTAAAACACTTTGATATATTTTGGAATGATAAATATCCTTCACTGATATTGCTTAGATCCCTTTCTCTTTCTTTTCATGTACTTGTGATTTGAATATTATGTTCAGTTATCTATTTATTTATTGATTGATGATTGTCATATTATCTCTGCTAGTAAACAAAGGATCACAAACCTTTTGTTGGTTATATTCAACCTTTTACATGTGTTTTAAATGTATGCAATGTTGTTGATATAGTTATCCTTTCTCCATCCACCTGATTATATAAACCTTCTGATCAATAGCTTTTGAAGGCCTTATTTTGTCTAATATATGTTCAAATTACCTTGAGTGAAGGAATGAGTGTGTGAGTTATTCATCTTTGATCCAATTTTCAAATACATCATTAAGCATTCTGATTAAGTGACCAGGCTCTCTTGATCTGCAACCTAAAGAGACTCTTGGAGAGATAACAATACCATCACAAAAGATTAGGATATCATTAACAAATAGTAAGTGAGTGATGTACATATCAGGGGATATTTTGATACCTTTGAATCTACCAGAGTTCTTTTCCACTGCCAGAAAACGACTAAGTCCTTCCACTAATAGGAAGATTAAGGGTGACAAAGGGCACCCCTGTCGAAGGCCTCTTTCAGCTTGAAAAAAGGAAGAGGCCGAACCATTGATAAGAATAGAGAAGGATACAGAAGACAAACACCCCATCACCCAATTGGTAAAATCCAACCCAAACCCAAGATGAATCATAAGCAACCTTAAATACAACTAATTTACCCGATCGTAAGCTTTTGATAGATCAGTTTTCACAATAGCTCCTTTGAGTTTCTTAGTTTTTATTCTGTGTAGTCCTTCTTGTGCTACTCCAATAGCCTCATGGATTTGCCTTCCAAAAATCCAAACTGTTCACTGGAGATATTTTTGGACTTAATAACCTTTAACCTTCTACTAATAACCTTTGAAATAATCTTATAAAGACAATTGCATAACGAGATTGGTCGGAAATCGTCAAAGGAAGAGGGATTATATGACTTTGGAATGAGTGCAATAAATGTAGATTTCAAAGGGTTATGACTATAAACATTCACCCTTGATTCCTCGACCACCTTCAGAACATCAGGACCAATCAGATAAAAAAAATCCAGATAAAACTCAATAGGCTAGCCATCAGGACCCGAGCTTTTCCATTTTTGAAAAGAGTGGATAACTTCCAATAATTCCTTTTTAGAAACTGTTGTCGTTAAATTCTGATTGTCTTCCTCCTCCACAAACCAAGGGAATAACTGAGCAACCTGTACAATTTCTACAATGGACGACCCCTCCTGGGCCTTGAATAAGTCACTAAAGTGTTCAATACCCAGCGAGGACAAGCCTTCAAAAGAAGTAACCACCTCGCCTTCCCTCTTCCTTAGCTCCCAGATAGTATTAGCCAATTTCTTGCCTTTGGCATATGCTTGAAAAAATTTGGTATTTTCATCGCATGGCTCTTTAATCTCCACAAAGATTATTTTTCCTCTAATAAAACCCCGCGTCTTTTCTCCAAATGAACCAGATTCTATTTTTCACCAAGAGTTAAGAACCCTTGTCCTTCACCTTCCTGAATCTCCAAGAGAGATAATTCAATGTGTCTCAATTCCTATTCCTCCTTGAACTTTTTCTCCCGATCCCAAGAAATAGTAGCTTGTTTAACCTTTTAGGGTTCCCCACAAATTGTACAGCCGCAGGGATATGATTAATAGTGGAGATTGGAGTCCACAAGCCCCTAACTAAAGCTTGATATGATGGATCCGAAATCCATCCTTCAAAGAATTTAAAAGGGCTCGGTGCTCTTCTACTTCTACCACTTAATTCCAACACAATCAGATTATGGTCAGATCCCCCCCACAAGAAACCCACTGTCTAACCAATTCTAAAGATTCCAATAAATCCTCTTACAATAAGAACCTATCCAAACGCTTGGCCACACTATCATCTCCAACTCTTCTATTACACCAAGTTGGATTTAGTTTTAAGGGCTCAACATCAATCAACACATGCTGGTCCAAAAAGTTTTGAAAAAAATTGGTTAAAGAATCTGGGACAACGCGCGATCCCCAAACCTCAGCAGCCCCTAAAGAAAAATTTAAATCCCCTCCGAGAATAATCTCCTTCCCACTAATCTAGGAGCATCCAGCTAAAGACTTCCAATATCGTTGTCTATCTAGGTAAGGCCCATAAACATTGATAATAGTCACATTGCACCCCAAACCAGAAGAGAATAAGGTCAGACTAATCCTCGGCTCAAAACCCCAAACACTTTCATAGTTACAAGTATTTGTGAGCCACCTAGTATCCAACCTGCCAGAACGCCCCATGGCATCCACCACAAAAAACTTCCAACCTGGAAACAAAGCCTCAAGAGCCTTCACCACTGTTTCATTAATCCCTAACGTTTCTTGTAATAGAATAACATCTGGTGAGTTCAAATCCACTAACCTCCACAGAGATGATTTTTTTGATGGGTTTTCCAACCCACGACAGTTGAAAGACAGGATTTTCATGAGGTAACGTCTCCAAGAGTTTTCTTTTCTCTAAGCGGCCATTCGATGGAAGATTGTCGACGCGAAGCCAAATCGATTCTGGCCCTATATTGAGCCAAAAAAAGGTGTGATTTTCGACCCCTACCTTTACCAGAAAGTGAAATTTGAGGGAAAGATCCCAAACCTTGCCCCCCATTCCAAACTCTTCATCCCCCATAGGGCCCCCCTTGACAAATGACCTATTTCTAAGATGGTAACGTACCCTGCTATCGTCCGAAAAGGATTTTGTAGAGGTTGAAGGGGTAACATACATGGTTGGAAGAAAGGTAGTGGAGACCTTTGCTGAGAAAGAAGGGGAAGATGGACAGGAGGATAATCTAAGAGGTGTAGGTGAGGAGACCCCTTCTGCCTCAGAAGCAATTAGAAAAAGTAGAGACGGGGCCAAAAAAGGCGAGGAGGAGCCCCCCAACACCAAAGGTCCCATAATAGGTGTGACCAAAGAAGGGGGAAAACTCAACCCACTATAAGCCAAAGGATAGGTAAGAGAAACTAGATTCACAACTATAAGGCCCTTCAAACCTTGAGTAGTAAGGGAGCCAACACCACCCAAAACCTCACCCACATTCCCAACATCAAAAAGTGAAAAAATAACAGACGAAGAGACACCCGTAATTGAATTACCCAAGAAATCCTATTCCCGTCGAAGAGTAGTCATTGAAGAAAAAGGGAGCTTTGAACCATCCACTGAAGAAGGAATTGAGCAATTTACAGAAGTGTTTGGAGGAATACCCAAAAAAACCTTGCCTGAAGGAGACTCTCGTTCCCCCTCCATGTGGCCACCATCGCCCAACTACACCTCCAGAGATGACCCCAAGGGTGAATTTGGTGGCACATATCCCTTAGTGAAGTAGAGTTTTCCTTTGTAGGGTAGAGGACACTCTGCAATCCCGTGACCATAGGCATGGCACCTCTGACATCTGAAGGGGATTCCCTCATAATCTAAGATCTGAACAAAGGTTCATGCGGTCGATTCGATAGTTAACTCCTGTAGTAGGCATGGGCACAAATTTAGCCTCACCAAAATCCTCGCCACCGACATAAGACATGTATCTTCGAAAGACATATCCGTTTCAATATAACTTCCCAACATATTACCAATCGCATCAAACCTAGAATAATTCTAGAACTGCATAGGAAGACCCGACAACCTGACCCAAATAGGTTCCTCGTCTACCCTCTCCTTCTTTGCATCAAAAGTAGGATTCCCCCTTTTTAGAACAATGGGTGTTTCAACCATACTCCACACCTTCAACAAAACCCAATTTACATCCTCCCTGGAAGAGAAAATGAAGGAAAACCATCCCCTCGACAATAAATGAATGAGTGGCATTTTTGAGATGTCTTTGAGCCATTTTTTTATTATCCACCCCTTCAAAAAATCCATACCCAGATTTTTTCCCCTAACTCTGCCAACCACAACCAACTCAGAGAAATCAACCACCCTGTCCATATCGATGTCATCCCCAAATACCATACGCTCAGAGCTCTTCCTGTCTCCCTCACAACGAATACCTTTCGAAGAAGAAGACAAACCACCCCTGACGCCCTTCTGACCCTTTGCATGTCGTTCCGACCTCTAAGGATTGAGTGAAGGGTTTTCCAATCTTGATTCAAGCACCTTACCCACCCCGCCTTGTTTTGCAACCCCGGTTGATACACCCCCAACCTCCCAAAGAACTATCAATGTCCAGTAAAATATTAGACGGCGAGAAAGCTAGTTGTGTGTTAAAACCTAAAGATTCTTTTGGGACAAACCCCCAATTTCCCCCTTGACCAGATCACCAATAACGGGGCCACTACCCCCCAAACCTGCCTCCACCACAACAAAAACCAAATCATGCTCAAAACCCTCATCCGAAATGGTGTTCCTTGTGGGATATCCATTCCAACCCACCGAGAAACCCAAACCACCAGAAAAAGACAAGTCGTCGGTGGAGGTAAACCCCAAGCCTGTCACACCTGACAACAAAGAATCTGAACCCACAAAATCTGTTGTCAATGTCAGCCCAAGATCGTTGACATCCATCCTAGGATTCCCGACCGAAATTTCACCCCACTCCCACCAGAGGGATTCCAAGCCGCCATATCGTCGTGTCCCTCCAAACCGGCTGAAATAAATGAGAAGAGACCATCGTAGTCTGAGGTAACGAGCTCTCCCCCTTCCTCTTCCCTGGCCATGACAGCCAATTATCACCACTATGGCCCAACAAGAGCCGACACGCACCCCCGCTAGCACCCAAAAACCAGAGCCCTCCTGTCATTATTTGACATATATTATATACATGGTGCATGGTATAAATGTCAAAAGGTTTGAATTAATTTATCAAAAGGTGGTGCATAAGTTTATGGTTGCATGGTATAATTTTTGGGTCGGTTCATATGATATGTTGGTCACACGATACAAGGCATTGATTGACAACGATAATGATTAAATCCTATCTTCACATGTAGATTTGGTTGGTTATAATATGTGACAAGGGATTATCTCCATAATTGAAAAGTCGATATGGCTTGTGGGTTGGCTCTCACTTGGCACTGGTTCAAACTCGTAATTGGTTGATGTGGAATATTTATGGTATGTTGTTTACAATATTCTATTTGCATTGAGTTATGGAACTATCCATGCATCAAATACAACGATATATGGGTATTTTCTCCACAGTCCTGCGTTCATCACCTTATTTATTTGAAGGATTTAGAGGTTCATTTCATTTTATATGGGTTGTTACAAGAGCTCGAGATTTGGTTGTTGAGAGACCCTCGCTCTCAGTGGTTGTTGTAACCGCTCTTGGCCCTTTACACTGGTATCAAATAAAATTTTGACAAGGTATGACCTCACATCGTATCCTACATCTCTTGCAAATAATTCGTCTTTACATTGATTAAGTTTGACCTCTGGGAACATACTGTGTGCATGAAAATGTTTTATTTCCTTACTCTTTCATTTCTTGAAGAAAATAAAAGACACTATGGTTATTCGATGAAGCTCTCTCTTTTTGTGTTCATACTCTCACTTTCCATTTATGATTGTCCAAAAAAGTTTTTAAAGATGGAAAATGTTTTGGGTTTATTTCTGGTTTACATGGAAGTAGAACATAGTTCAAATCTTGACTCTTTCTTGGTTAGTTTATGGAATAAATGGAAAACCTATTTGAGTGTGATGAATAAAGTTTGATGAGTTTCGAACCTGGGATTAATAAACCATGCATGGCTTGCACCGAGGACTATGTGACCCTGGCTATTTTGATATGGTTATGTTCAACCCACATGTCAAAACATGGGAGTCAATTTTAGTCATTGTATAAATTTTTGGGTCAAGCCCATTGTGTATTGGAAAATTTCAAGCCCAAGTTATGAGGTGACGGGTGGGTAAATTTATTTGTAATTATTATATTCATATTGGGTGTATATTATGCATTTATCTTGGATATTTTTATTTTAAACTGAAGGACCTAAACCCATGTCTTTTGAAATTGTCTAACTCGAACCCATATATAATTTGGGTTAAGTCTAAGTGTTCGATCTAGAGTTTCATGATTGTTTGCATTTAATCAGTTTTGCTCATGTTGTTGGTGATAATTTTATAGACAAAATGTTGGTTGTATAGACCCAATATCAATATTTATTTACAGTTGAGATTAATGTCCAACATGGGAGTCAACATACTCGAACATGTATCTATTATGGTGATTAATGTCTCTCCATCTAAGCCATTGTTTTACTTTGTCCCATTTCCTGGACTTTA
>JASDQU010505760.1:23106-65240 GCA_032191745.1 Picea mariana | reverse complement strand
ACAGAAGATTTGAGAAGACATCGTGTGCTAGAACAAAAGTTCAAAGGGAAGCTTTCCAGTGCTTATGCTTTGAGGACAAAGCATTTTTAAGGGGAAGGCAATGTTATGAACATAAAATATACATAAATAGCTATTCATAACATAATTATAGTTAATAAATAATAATTATTAATAATGAAAGGTCATATCTCAAAGGACATGACTATTGGTAAAGGGCACCCATGTGTGGGTATATAAGCAGGCCCTCATTCTCAATTGTAATCATCTCATCTTCTATATCTTATTATTCATTCTTATTACATATATATTTGTCCATATGGATTTGGTTACTATATTCCAGATATTTAGGGATTAATCTTGTGTGAGCAAACTTTGTTCGTCTCATAACCACTTCACCTTCTCCTATATAATGATAGGTTTCTAATGGGAAGGGTTAAGAAAGATTGAGCAAAGAATTGTTGAAAGAATAGGTTGAAGACTATGTGAAGGATCCTGTTACAACTGATGATTGAGGCCTCCATTTGTCCATCAAGCTTTTGTGGACCATCTTAATAAAAATTTGGAGCAAGTGTATGTGTTTGTTGGAACAAAGGACCACTAAAAAGGAACTTGCGACATCAAGGCAATTTGGTTGTATCTTCCACTTTTACTTAATATGATACGGTGACATGTTTATTTCCCATAAAATCATTAGTATTTTGTTACATGACTCCTAGATCACATGTTGAGGTTTTCATTCATCTACATCGTTGCTTTCACTTTGGTTGGTTTGTGTCATTGCAGATCTGATCTCACAAGAGCACCGGAGCGAAGAAGGAATAATAAAGATATAAGGAAGCAATAGCTAAAGGTATGTCATCTATTCCTTCTTTGGTAGTAAATTTAATGATAGCAACTTAGGGACAGCGTCATGTCCTGTCTTGTTTTGTTCTAGATCTAGGTGGATCTAGGGAGATTAGTTTATGTCCGCATTCACTGATTTATCCAATAATAGGGCTTGTTCTTGTGTAAAGAAAGAGAGCATGATGGAGATTGTGTCTTAGGTGTAGACCAAGATTATTCATGTAACTCTTTATTCATTTAATGAATAAAACAACAAGAGATCAAGTCACTCAAGGAATTTACCATTTCGGTTTCCAGAGTAAAATCTCCATTTATTGTGTGATTGATTGTCATTTGTTTCTTGCTTAAACATGTATTCTCTTTCATATTTGGTTTAGTGTGGAAGTCTATTTCTTTATAGGGTCTCTATCTCCAAAACCTCTACATACTTAGTTTTCTATGTTGCATCCAAACTATAACTTCTATTGTTCAAAATGGATATGGATACCTGGTTATCAACCTGGAGACACTCGTGATAACAAATTGAAATTTCCAAGTCCTATGACTCATAGGAAAATCACATGGAGTTATAGACAACCATCTTTCCCCCCTTCTAGATTTTTCTTGATGAAGAAATGTTAGAGACCCAAATCCAAACCTAAAGAGAATGCCACACACAACACTTGGGAAGGGTTTTCACAAGAAATTCCTCAATAGTTGAGTAGATTGAAATCAAGATGAATCTTGACTATAAATTCCACAATCTTCCATATGCTAGGTTTGTTATTACACAAATTTTAGCTTGGGACAATCCCAACCCAAACCACAAAGGTGAGACAACTATGGAGTGCCTACCCACTGTCACCTTATATAGACACTCCCCTCGCTTTAGTGATGATGAAATCACCACAAAGGGGGAATCCTAGTGACCCTGGAGGGATTGAGATGGAAATTGAGATGGTGAATGATGAGTGCCCCTATAGGTCAAGTTTGAATATGGACAAATACTTGAGAATGAGTCGTGTATGAAGGGAAATGGTTTCCAAGTGTTGTGTACCTGCAAAAGAATGTTATCCCTGCCCAAAACAAGACAAATCGTGATAATCCAAGCCTTTAATGAAAGGGGATCAATCAAGAGTTCTTGTTGTCCCAAATTGCAGCAGTATGGAAACATATATAAAAAATAATTGATATCAATAGCTGCAAACTAACCACCAGAATCAAGTATAAGATGAAGGAAACAAAGCTAGCAATGACTAGATAAACTTCCAATGGATAAAGCAAGACTTTGGTGATATTTAGAGGGATGTTATGTGATGTTATAAACATGTTATTATGACAGCCAAATTTATGTAGAAAACAATTTATACATTAGAAATATCTAGCTACAAAAATCAACAAGTAAACCGTCCAAAAGATAGCTAATAATTAGTAGAACAATAATCTAGGTTCACAAACAAATTTCAGTGTTAGATTAGAGAGCAATGAGTGAAAGAAGGAGAGTTTTGTTGCAGCCCTAGTGGCTGTAGCATTAATTTTATTACAACAACATATTACTTGGCTAAAAGAGGACTCCCTTAGGGCACAAGCAAGATTATAACACGAAGAATAAATTCCAACTTGAACAATTGCAATATCTCAAATTTTCATGTATACCAATGCAATGATTTTATATATCTGATGCAAATAGATTAGTGTCTTATCAATCAGGTTAAGGGAGTCTCTCGTGTAAGAGATAGATTTGTTACTTCTCTATGGGTGTAAGCCCTTTTAATCCCTAGAGCAAACAAATATAGCAAGGTAAATCAACAAGGGTGTAAACCTTTTTACTCCTCGTAACAACCTTTGCAAATAGCTTATTCAAAGACAATAATTATAGATCTTGGTGGAGGGTGTATTCCATTATACTCCTCCTAGGGTTTAGACCAAAATAACCTTGAAACAAGAAGAAATAACAAAATATGCAAAAAATTCCTTACCAATTCCAAGAGATGGCAAGATAAACTCTCTTTTACCAAGAATATTCCACCACACTATCAAAGAGATAAGAAACAAGAGATAGTGCCTTAGCTTCCTTCACCAAAACACAAGTAAATTCATTCACAATGCACCAAGAGAGAGAGAGAGAGAGAGAGAGAGAGAGAGAGAGAGAGAGAGAGAGAGAAATGCCCAAATAGGAAGTGACTTCTATTTATATGAAGTCACTTCAATAATTTGTCCACAAAAGTTTGTCCACTTTCAATAACTCAAGGAGGTAAACCTCATAAATTTTTCTTTGCAACTTAAAATTCAATTTACATAAAGAAAAATCCTTTTTAGGGGTGGCTTCATGCCCAAAAGGGTGATGGAAGGCCTCTAGGAGAGACGTTTTGCCTCCCAAGTGAAGTTGTTGGGTCTCCAAAGGCCTTGTGTATGGTCATCAAGTGGTCCAATGCAAGATCTCTCTCTCTCTCTCTCTCTCTCTCTCTCTCTCTCAAACCATGTCACATCACCATCAACCATGAGAGCCCCATTAAAAACCCTAAGCCCATATGATGTCTAGGACCTAGAAAATGATGTCTTAGGCCTCCAAAGACCAACGTTTGGGTGGAAGGGGTTTGGATTTGATCTCCTCATGGTCTCTAAATGCCTCCAAAGGAAAATTTTCCTCTCCCAAGTGTCTAGTGAGAGGGGGGCGAATCATCAAACCTATGGGCTTCATTCCCTAATGAAGGTCCAAGTAACCTTGTGCCTTCATGAAAAGACTTCCACCTGGAAAAGATCTATGAGGACAAACATATTCACCCTCCAAGGGTTCACTAGTCACACATATCATGCCAAGTAAGCCATATCTAATAAAATAACCACCCAAACATGTGCATCAAATCCCCCCCTTTCAAAATAAACAAATGCTCAAAGTCCTTATACAACTTGCCAAATTTAAGTATGGGAGGGTTGTCATGGTGACCTATTGGGTAGATCATTCCCCAAGTCAAGGAATGTTTCCCAAGAAGACCCTTTCTAATTCATGTAAGAGAATGTGAAGTGGTTGGGGGTGTAACTTTTGGCCATGGGGTCTCTTGACATATAAGGGCTCATATTGTCTCATTTATGAGCGCCTTTGTTGAGGGTGTGCTTGCTCTTGAGTTACCAAATATTTGTGTGCCACCTTTTTCCAAGCTCCTTTTTTCCATCTTTCTAATCCCTACCATATTTTATAGTTTGCAAATTTGAGGGTCCACATTTTAGGGTTTCCAATATTTAGCATTACTTTTGGGACCAGGGCAAGCACTAAGTAAGTAGAGCTCAAGTTAGATCAGCTTTTGATGGTATTTATTTGATGTGTTTACTTTATTTTCAGCATTAGTTTCTTATTATTTTACAGTATTTGTTATCTTCCTCCAGGCCGTCAACCCCTCTTCCCATGAAATGAGGTACAAGCCCTTCTTGGGTTAGTAATGCCCGAAAACCCAAAAGATGAAGAGATGAAAGGGAAGAAGTGTGGAAAATGACAAGTATGGACGAGAACTGTACAATGACCCTTCAAGGATACCCCCTAGTAGCAACCCTTTTACTGAGGGTGACCCACTTGCTAGGAAAACAAGCCAACCACCAAGGTGAAATGAGGCAAAAGGAATAATTTCCAAGCAAATGTTTTCAAAATCAAGAAAGGACCCTTTGCAACATGTTCAAATGTTTCATTTATTAGAATGACACTTATGATAAAACCATACTTGTTACCTCATGGAGCAAAACCTATTGTCCTCTTTGAACCAAGTTGGTGTGGTGGATGTTGATGACATCAATAAAATGGTGACGTGTGGTAAGATAGTGGCCTTTTCCTTCTCTTTTGCCTCTCAGTACTCCATGTCTGCAACCTGAGGGCCTCGAGACATCATCTCCTTAGTTATCCTTAGGAATGGGCGATGACATCTGGCTCCTAATTGGGGACATGTACGTGTCGTAGAGTACATGGGAACCTCAACATTTCCTGGTAAGACCTATGCCTACACACACTGAAACAAACAAAATGTTAGGTATCGAGGGTGGCTCACTCACCCTTTTCCTATATGATCAAATTCAAAATTGTCAATTATCTAGAAAAAAAAATTGCATTTTTAGAAAAAATAGCATGTAATATAATGAAAGCAAATGAAGTAAAGCAATTATGAAATAATGCAAGTAGAGAAAAATGAAAATGAGATATTACATGCAACTAATCTATCATGAGCGTACAAATGCAAAATGCAAGGGAAAGCAAATGACCTACCGACTTACCTGGCGCCCAAGGCCCTATGGAAATCAGGTTCTATGGATGTTAGGTGAAATCATGCAACCAATGTAACCAAATGCTCAACATATCATCAAGCTATTTCCCCCTGTGGTTAATCATGTAATACAACAAAGACAAGTCAAGCACAAAATAACGGTGAGAATAGATAAGCATGCAACCAATCATAGAAAGAAAATCATGGAGATGGGTGGGAGGGAGGGAGGAAATTATGTTGGAAGGAATATCCACAAGCCTTATTGATCCATATTTGAATAGGACTACCACATATATAAGACAATTCATCTTCTGCCTCACTTAGAAAAACATTGCTTGTTGAATATCGAGGGGAGATGAGAGATCGGAATAAAACTGCATGGCTTCCCCAAGAAGAAGATAAAAGGTAAGGGACAACCTCATGTCTAGAGAAACAAATCCTCCTGCTACTGAAAAATTGTTGGCTTTTCATCTGCATATCCTTGTAAAAATCCCCAAGATGGAAACATTGCTCCTCGGTAGTGTGAGTCTCCAATTTTTCTGCGCTAACCAGGGCCTCATGTTCATAAAAAATCAAGTAAAAAGATGTTTGAGAACCTTCATCACATAATGGCTATAAGTCCTCAAGAGGATGACCCCCAAGGTATGGCTAGGAATCATCATAAGTGCACTGCAACAAGTCATCCTCGGGTAGATGAAGAAGGTTTGTGATCATATCATCATTAAACTGCCAAAAATTTTGATCGTCCCTGTATGAAGAACAAACTTTCAAAGGAAAATCTCATCCATTCCTTATCTGGAATTTGTCCTCAATGTCGTAAATGGAATCTCCATAAAAAATGAAATAACCCATATCCCATCCATGCCTCCCAACATGTATGAAATCGTCAATATGTTGACCAACCATGTCGAAGAGGTCCTCCACGAAATACTCTGTATCATCGGGACCGATTACTTCTTCACGTTCTCGTGTAGGAGGAAGGAAAAACTTGACAACTTCACCTTCATCAAGCAATCGAAAGGATATTGATGTCTCATCCAAGTTCTCAACATGTTGCACTTTGTCGAAATTCTTCCCTTTCTTCTTGGTGGCTTTCTTCATGGACACGCTATTACAAGGCCTCTTCATTAAAAGGGATTAATATTCAATGCAAAGTGATTCATACGTTTGTTCATGAAAGGATAAAAAAGAGAATTCTTGTTCTTCTCGCCGTCATAGGCTTACTCTCCAGTAGGTGTTTTGTCAAGATCTTGTACTTCCTTGGAGTTTTCCTCCTCTTTATGGATATGTCTTTCAAAGGAAACTGCCCTCAAATGGTCAATCAGGTTTAATTGAAGCCTTATTTCCCAACACTCATCCTCAAGGTCCTGAAAAATATCTTCAAGTTGTTGGGATTTCGGTCCACAATGCTTTAGGAATTATCGGATAAAGATGGTGGTAGAGTCAACACCATTCATGATGCAAGTATGCTTGATTGAATTCCCCTGTTTCTTATCCAAGGATAACAAAAACAATTGCACTAGAACATCATCATGGGATATCTAATTCCAATTAATCCACCACACTAGCAAAGAGAATAAGAAACAAGAGATAGTGCCTTATCTTCCTTCACCAAAAGACAAGTAAATCCATTCACAATGCACCAAGAGAGAGAGAGAGATAGAGAGAAATTCCCAAATAGGGTGAAAATTTCATCCGATGTTATGCAATTCTCAAGTGAGAGTTATGATGAAAATGAAATGGAAGTGACTTCAATTTATATGAAGTCACTTCAATAATTTGTCCACTATCAATAATTCAAGGAGGTCAACCTCATAAATTTGTCTTTACAACTTAAAGTTCAAATTACATAAAGAAAATCCCCTTTTAGGGGTGACGTCATGCCCAAAAGAGTGACGTAAGGCCTCTAGGAGAGGTGTTTTTCCTCCCAAGTGAAGTCGTTGGGCATGCAAAGACCTCATGTTTGGTCATGAAGTGTCCTATTGCAAGGCAATTGTCTCTCTCTCCATCAAACCATGTCACATCACCATCAACCATGAGATCCCCATTAAAAACCCTAAGCCCATATGATGTCTAGGTCCTAGAAGACGGCATCTTAGGCCTCCAAAGGCTAATGTTTGGGTGCAAGGGGCTAGAATGTGATATCATCATGGTCTTTAAGTGCCTTCAAAGGAAATTTTTCCTCTCGCATGTGTCTAGTGAGAGGGGAGCACATCATCTAACCTATGGGATTCATGCCCCAATGAAGTTCCAAGTAACCTTGTTCCTTCATGAAAATACTTCCAGCTGGCAAAGCTCTGCAAAGACAAACAAATTCCCCCTCCAAGGGTCCACAAGTCATACATATCATGCCAAGTAGGCCATATCTAATAAAATAACCTCCCATATGTGTGCATCAAATCCCCCCTTTTCAAAATAAACAAGTTCTCAAAGACCTTATACAAATTTCCAAATTTAAGTATGGGAGGGTTGTCACGGTGAACTATTGGGTATATCATTCCCCAAATCAAGGAGTGTTTTCCAAGAACATGCTTTCTAATTCATGTAAGAGTGTGTGAAGTGGATGGGGGTGTAACTTTTGGGCATGGGGTTTCTTGACATACAAGGGCTCATATTGTCTCATTTATGGATGCCTTTGTTGAGGGTGCACTAACTGTGGAGTTACCAACTATTTGTGTGACACCTATATCCAAGCCCTTTTTGCCATCTTTCCAATCCCTGCTATCATTTATAATTTGCAAATTTGAGGGTCCCCCTTTTAGGGTTTCGAGCTCATAAGGAGGTTGACAAGTTCCAAAAAATTATGTTTTCTTAGTTTTTGAGGGAGAAAAATCAACAAGCAGACATATTTGCTAATTAGGCCACTAAACTAAAGGTGGGGGTAATTAAGATTAATGGAACCATAGGCCATCAAACTATACCACAATAAAATATCAATGAATCTAGAGGTGAGAACAATCACGTTCAATCTTCTCATGTCACGCACCTGGTTATCAACAAGTTTTTATGACAGTCAGATGGTTATAGAAAACAATTGCTATATCAGCAAGATCTAGCCACAAAAATCAACAAGTAAAACGTCCAAAAGATAACCAATAATGAGTAGAAGAATAATCTAGGTTCACAAGCAAATTTCAATGGTAGATTAGAGAGAAATGAGTGAAAGAAGGATAGTTTCACTACAGCCCTATTGGTTGTAGCATCAATTTTATTACAACATATTACTTGACTAAAAGAGGGTGCCCTTAGGGCACAAGCAAGCTTATAACACGAAGAATAGATTCCAACTTGAACAATTGCAATATCTCAATTTTTCATGTATACCAATGTGATGATTTTATATCTTCAATGAAAATAAATTAGTGTTTTATAAATTGTGTTAATGAAGTCTCTTGTGTAAGAGCTATATTTTTTACTTCTCTAGGGGTGTAAGACCTTTCACTCCCTAGAGAAAACAAATCTAGCAAGGTAAATCTACGAGGGTGTAAGAATTTTTACTCCTCCTAGCAACCTTTTCAAATAACATATTCAAAGACAATAATGATAGATCTTGGTGGAGGGTGTATGCCCTTATAATCCTCCAAGGGTTTAGACCAAAATAACCTTGAAACAATCAGAAATAACACAATATGTAGAAAATTCCTTATCAATTCCAAGAGATAGCAAGATAAACCCTCTTTTACCAAGAATATTCCACCACACTAGCAAAGAAAATAAGAAACAAGAGATAGCACCTTAGCTTCCTTCACCAAAATACGAGTAAATCCCTTCACAATGCACCGAGAGAGAGAGAGAGAGAGAGAGAGAGCGAAATTCCCAAATAGGCTGAAAATTTCAGCCAATGTTATGTAATTCTCAAGTGAGAGTTATGATGAAAATGAAATGGTAGTGACTTCTATTTATATGAAGGCACTTCAATAATTTTTCCACTAATTTCAATAATTCAAGAAGGTCGACCTCATAAATTTGTCTTTACAACCTAAAGTTCAAATTACATAAAGAAAATCCCCTTTTAGGGGCGATGCCATGCCCAAAAGGGTGACGTAGTGCCTCTAGGAGAGATGTTTTTCCTCCTAAGTGAAGTCATTGGACCTCCAAAGACCTCATGTTTTGTCATCAAGTGGCCTAGTGCAAGGAAAGTGTCTCTATCTCCATCAAACCATGTCACATCACCATCAACCATGAGAGCCCCATAAAAAACCCTAAGCCCATATGATGTCTAGGTCCTAGAAGATGATGTCTTAGGCCTCCAGAGGCCAACGTTTGGGTGCAAGGGGATAGAATGTGATCTCCTCATGGTCTCTAAGTTCCTCCAAAGGAAACGTTTTATCTCTAATGTGTTTAGTGAGAGGGGGCACATCATCCAACCTGTGGGCTTCATGCCCCAATGAAGGTCCAAGTAACCTTGTTCCTTCATGAAAAGACTTCCACCTGGAAAAGCTCTGCAAGTCATACATATCATGCAAAGTAATCCATATATAATAAAAGAACCACCCACACGTGCGCATCAAATCCCCCCTTTTCAAAATAAACAAATTCTCAAAGACCTTATACAACTTTCCAAATTTAAGTATGGGAGGGTTGTCACGGTGACCTATTGGGTAGATCATTCCCCAAGTCAAGGAGTGTTTTCCAAGAAGATGCTTTCTAAATGATGTAAGAGAGTGTGAAGTGGATTGGGGGTGTAACTTTTGGGCATGGGGTTTCTTGACATACAGGGCTCATATTGTCTCATTTATGGACACCTTTGTTGAGGGTGCACTTGTTGTTGAGTTACCAACTATTTGCATGCCACCTTTATCCAAGCCTTTTTTTTTCATATTTCCAATCCATGCCATCATTTATAATTTGCAAATTTGAGGGTCCCCGTTTTAAGATTTCAATCTCATAAGGAGGTTGACAAGTTCCAAAAAATTATGTTTTATTTTATTTTGAGTGAGAAAAATAAACAAGCAGACATATTTGCTAATGAGGCCACTAAACTAAAAGTGGGGGTAATTAAGATTAATGGAACCACAGGCCATCAAACCATACCACAATAAAATATCAATGAATCCAGAGGTGAGAACAATCGTGTTCAATCTTCTCATGTCACGCACCTGCAGGCCTCATTTTCAAAGCAAGGAAAGTAATAGGAAGAAATTGATGTACCCCCACCCCCCTTGCATGCTTGGCTTCAAGGAAAGGCACAAATTTGAATCGATGATTGGTGTTTATCATTATCAAGGTTGGATTATGTAAATGCAGACCAAAAGATGCCCTAAGGAATTTGGAAATTAATTCCAGATTCTTGGACCAAGTCTGGTAAGAGATGTTGTTACTTTTACTTTGGTAATGTGCATATTTGTTGTAGTTAATTTTAGTTTAGGAGGCCTCACAAGGTTTTTTTTCCTATACTTCATCATCCCAAGGGGGTTTTACGATCATCGGTATGTATTTGGTTTTCCCCACATACATTGGATTGTCTTTATTACTTTGTTTCTTTAGACTCAAGAAGTGTGGATTGCTTCTATGGTTGGTCTGATCTTCTATTGGGTTATTAAGGGTTTCTAGGCTCCAAAGTTCTTAGAACATGTAGAATTGGGGGATTTTTCAAGTGGGTCTTGCGGTCAAGAAGGCTCTTTTTATGGCCCCTGTTATATTGTATGTTATTGGCCCTAGTTTGGTGCTTTGGTATACTATTTATTATTGGCCCTGGTCTTTATCTCATTCTAGTGGATTATAGGGAGCTGGAAGAAATTATACATGTGATGTGAAATCACGAGGAGTTAATTCAATGAAATACAACCTTTATATTTTTAGTTACTGCAAAGTCACGTGGTCATGAGCACTACATTGTCTCTCAATTTGCATAAATTATGGGCACATTGGTAAAACATAAATTATATATAGCTACTCTAGAAGCATATAGCAACATGCTGAGAAATATGGTTTTGAAACTCTATATCGAGAGATTCCAATTAAGAATGTTAGTGGATTCAACTTGTGGGGAGTTAAAAAAAGAGGATCACATGCATCAACTAGTTGAAGATATGGAGATTGGGAAGCAAGACTCTATTCCATCAAATGTTGGTTTGGATGAGGTTGTCAACTGTCATGTGTTCTGATAAGTTTTATGTATTTCAAAGCTATTATAATTTTAGGAGTTTTCTTTAAACTTTACAGTTGTATGAAGTATTGGGACTTTTTTCCCAAGGACATATGTAAGTTTTGTATTTGGCATGCCATAAGCTATTATTTTTGTTTACTTTTTTTGGATATGAAGTATATGTATTAAAGCTATTAGAATTTTAGGAATTTTCTTTAAACCTTATAGTAGTAGAAAGTATTGGGACTTTTTCCCCAAGGACACGTGTAATTTTTGTATTTGGCATGCCATAAGCTATCTTTTTTGTTTTATTTTTTTGGATATGAAGTATATGTAATTTTGTTGTTAGCTTGACTACAGCTTTATATAATATAAATTTCCTAGTTTCAGTTATATATAGTTAAAATATGTGTATAGATATCCTAGTTTTTTTTATTTTTTCGAGAAAGAAAAAACTTATATTTCATAAAAAGGAAATATACATATTGTTGTCCCTAGAAGGACTGTCATTAGCTGTCTTTCTTTTGTCCACTCATTTTTCTTCATTACAATATCAAAAAATATATTTCCATACTTTTCTCATCAAAAACCCTTATCCTTGTCAAACTTACATCATCAACACCCCTACATCATAAAGGTCATCCCATCGCAAGGCTGTCATTTGAAAAATTCTTGGAAAGTGAAAACACCTTAATCTAGAAGAAGAGCCTCTTTTGAAAGGTCGTCCGCCAGTGTGTTGAGCTCCCTATAAATGTGAAATGGAAAACCATTCCAAAGAACATAGAAAAACTTGGATTTGATTCAACAAGGGTTTTAGCCTCAGAACTTGGATATTTATATGCCCAATTACCCAATCAATTGTAGTCTTTCAATCTCCCAAAATTTGCAATTTCCTCAATTTGAGAGTGTCCACCATACATAGAAATGCCCATAAAGCTGAGAGCTTTGCCTTCATATCAGTACTTTTTCTGAGCATGTATCTAATTTTGTAGAAGTGAGAAGCTAAAATATAAAGGACCACCCTTGCACCACAAGAAGGAGGGTTCACTTGGAATGCCTCGTCGAAATATCCCCAAGGAATACTCTCATCCATGGGAGGCAATGATATCAACTTTATTTTTCAATTTTTGACTTCAGTCTTGTGCTCCATAGTTATTCTAAAAATTAGCACTGCCACCACCTTATAAGGGGGATGAATATCCTGAAATATTCTTACATTTTGAGCCCACCAAATGAGATATAATAAGAAAAGAGGAAAAGAGATAAAACCATTTGAGATCTCATTTTCTTTCCACCTTTTTAACCAATCAACTAACTCTCCATCCAATTCATGTAATTGAACCTTTATAAATGTTTAATTGATGCCCACACTTGTTGTGTGAAAGAACATGAAACGAAAATGTGATGAGAAGACTCCTCATCCTGCATACACAATATGTGTTGACCCAAACATGTCCATCATATTTTGATCCCATTGTCCTAGGTTAATAGCCTATTTTCTAAAGACAACCAACTCAAAATTTTTACCTTTTGGGGTGCATGGATTGACCAGATGAAATTCCACCACCATTTCTTTTGACCATTGAGATGTCCTTCTGCCTGAACCCAATACCTTAATTTCACTATGTATTGACTCAACTTTTCATTTTTGGACCACAAAAGAGTGTCCTCCTCTTACTCCTGTAAGGAAATCATGTTTGAATATAGAAGGTCGATGGAATATTCCCATTCCTATGCTTTGGTACCCTCTAGGTCTAGCATCATAGTCATTCTTTAAGAGCTTCTTCTAATATGATCCATCTCCCCAAGCCTTGCATCCCATGAGGAGTAAACAACATGATCATGTAGATCACCAACCAAAACATCAGATAGTTTGAAACCATCCCCTAAGTAGACCCAGGGGTCTTCACCAATCCTAACACTCTTGCCCTTTCCCACCTACCGCACCATCCATTCGTCAATCAAAGGAAAGTGTTCCACTAAATCTTTCCAACGTATCGAGTTTATAGATATCGATTTTCTAGGAGCTCTAATCTATTCCACAAAGGAATTTTCTTACTTAGAAGAAATCACCCTAACCCATACACTCCTATTGTGAATTAGCCTCCACATACCTTTTGTAGTTAAGGCTCCGTAAAACCAAAAGATATTTTTAATACCTCGGTTGCCTAGCTCCTTAGGAAAATCAAGTATCGACCATTTCACAAGGGGGATTCCCCTTGACTCCTTCCATGTGGACTAGAGAAAATGAAATCACATCTTCCAAATCTTGGATAAAATCCATTTCAATATTTTTCTATAGATTCCCAATATACCGAGATGCTTGAAAATACTGAGTTTATCAAGATGAGTCAATCGCCTCTTAAAATCCATCAATTAAACCACAAATCAACTCTCACTTGGATTTTCTTTATAAGCCACAACCAATCCTCACATGCATAGGAGTTTGGCTTGAGTTAGAACCCCATATATTTAAGACCAACATCAATACTTTTCCTAGGCAAAGGGAACCTCATCTAGTTGTGCAACTTCTTCATCCTGAACTTCATTTAACAACATATTTGACTTATCATAATTTATTTGGATTCCTACAGCAATGAAAAAATAATCCAAGATTGATTTGATAACTTGAAATTCATGCAAATTCCCTACACCAAAATTGATGCAGGAACATCCTGCCTCTTAAATCAAGCACATTTGACTAGACCTAGGGGGTCTTTTTTTCTCCAAGGAAGTGTATTCCTTAATGGGAATTTATTGTATTTTCCTATGTTTTATTTTCTTGAAGGAATGCATAAGGATAAAATTAATTAGATTGAGATTGAGATATGTAATTGAATCTGGTTGTTTAAGAAGATCTCGAGAGTGTGAGATCTAGAGAGATATTTGAGGAGTAAGTTGTGGATTCCTGGAGTGATTATAGGATCTGAGAGATCTTACGAGTTTTAATAGGTATTAATTTAGAATCTAAAACCTATTCATGTTTATTTTTGTGTGCATATAAGTGATGTAAGCCTGAGAGCATATAGAGTTGGCCATCAAGTGAGGAAATCAGGCCAAAGAGTGAAATTGAGAGAGGCCATTAGAGGAGAGAGGCCATATGTAAAGTTTGTGTACAGTTTGTACATTTGAGTAAAGAAAACACTATGTATTTTTATTTTCTTTTTTTCCTCAAAAAAAGCGTAATTTTATTCATCCGAAGAGACAAAATTACATTTTGTAGGTGCTTCTAGGAGCACAACACACCCTCTGTGTGTATTTTGGAGAAAAAAAAACCCTCGACCCTAGCCTGAAAAGTGGCCACAAAAGAGGCTTTTTAAGAGCAAAAAATCCTTTGTAGGACTGAAAGCCTATAATTACATCACCCATAACAAGGTGGGAAATAGACTATAAATTAAATAGCATTATATGTGCATGTAGAAGGAGCTTCAGGAAAGAGCATAGATGTAAGCTAATAATCTATTTGCAACTACCTAATAATTTCACTACAGTGGCACATCATCTTCTAAATGTTGCTTATAACTATTGTAAACAAAAATTTAAGTATGGTGAGTAACACACTGTGACCATAATGGGTCGATCATGTAACTGTATGAGAAGGGAGAGAAGAAAAACTTCATTCCTTCCTCCGTCCGAGATCTCTATAAAAGGTCGGTGATAAAAAGCATGTGTTTCTTCCCCATTATACTCTATGATGTGCCACTGACCCAGAGTTAGTTGTAGTCCTGCTTTTGACAGGGCGTTCGCTACCACGTTCATGTTCCTATAGACATGGGAGATAACTATTGAATCAAATTCCTCCAGCAAACGAAAGATGTCCTCCAAAATAGGAAAAAGAAAAATATTGTGACATTGTTGAAGATTTTTTTCCCAGTTGATGACATTCATAGAATCAGTGTAGATTTGGATGTGATGAATTTCTTTCTCTTTGGAAAATAGTAGTAGTTTTGGTTCTGCATAGTTATTTCTACCATGTCCCAATCCCAATTTTAAATGAAAAGAGTGGTTTTCAGCTAGATGAAGAACTATTCCTCCCCCACAAGTGTGATTCTGGGAGGCCCCATCGAAGTATGCCCAAGGCTTTGAATTGACGATGGCCTCCATTTGTTTCAGCTACAAAGCCGGACCTTCTTTTGATTGTGGGAAATGTGACATGATGAATAGACTATGGGTTGAAATTCTCTCTGGAACAAAGGCTTTGCCAATAAAAATCGTTGTGTTCCGAGTCAACCAATTCCCCAACTGATAATGAGGAGGAGAGATTTTAACTCCTTAAACCTTGGATTGTGGATCCAATCCTTCCAATCCTGTTCCAAAGTGGTTCCACCACAGATACAATTCTACCCGAGGCTTGTAGAGGTTTTGTTCCAAACTCTCTTTGTAAAAGGACATGAAATGAGCATATGGAATGTAGTTTCATTATCATTTTGACAAAGAGGACATTTGCCAAGTCCTTCAAACTGACGCTTTCTCAGATTTTCCCAAGTTGGAATTTTTTAATTTAGGGTCGCCCATAAGAAGATTTTGACTTTTTGGGACATTTTAATTTCCATAATCCCCTCCACCACCAACTAGTATTTTGTTGAAGAAGGTCCATATTCAAGGCTATGTAGCCGAGTTTTAGGGTGTAAGACCCTGATGGATCCTTTTGCCATACCAACTCATCCTCCTTGTTTGAGAGTCTAATATAGCCTATCTGGAGTGTTGTGATATATTTTTCAAAAAGTGTTTTTGAAGCTCCAATTAACCCCAGAGAAGCAACACATTTCCATCCTTGATTCCACAGGGTAGTTGTGTTAGGGTCATATAGGTAGGAGAGAAGAGAAATATTCTTCCTGTGGAGTTGATTAATTAATTCCTATGGTAGAATGTGAGAGTTTCCACTCCTAGGCCAGGGATCAACACCTATACGAAATTGATTTCCTTTACCTACCTTACAGGCTAGGCCTTCCCCTACCACTAGAAAGGAGGATATCAAAGTTTTCCAAAAGATCGAGCATTACCGGAATGACTTGTTCGGAGATCAAATCCAGTCTTCTACTGTATTTAGTAAAATGTATTTTTGAGTAACTACCAGTGACCATGGATTGTCCATTGAAATAAGGTGCCAACCAGTTTTTTCCGCCAAAGCCTTTGAAATAAGAAATATATTTTTGAGTCCCCATCCTCGAAAAACTTTTGGCCATGTCAGATGGTCCCATTTTTCCCATGGCTGATTGAAATTATCCCCGGAACTCGACCGTATAAAGTGGGAACATGACCTTCTAATTTTTTCCAGCACTCCCTTTTGAATCTAGGCCAATGACATCCAATAGATTGGGTTGGATTCCAAAATAGATTTGGTTAGAGTGAGTCTGCCTACTCTAGATAACCACCTGAAGCTCCAACCAGTTAACCTTTTTTCCAATTTTGATAGCAACCATTTCCAGTCTTCTTTGCGATAGTTGTTCGGCATCAGATGAAATCCCAAATATTTTAAGCCTCCCAAGATGTCCTGGACTGTGAAAGGAAAGAGACTTTGATATGTATCCACTTCCTCTCTTTCCATCTCTAAGAAGGAGAGGGTATATTTTTGGATATTTATTTGCATCTCTGTAGCTGAACGAAAAAGGGATAGAAATTATGCTAGAACTTCTGCATCCCGAACCCGACCACTGCAAAATATGAGGACATCATCCACAAATAAGAGATTCATGATCCTAATCCTAGAGGCTATTTGGATTCCTTGGAAGTCCCTAGTTCTTACCGCATTAGCAATAGCCTTGCTCAATCCCTCAACCACCAGGAGGAAAAGGACTGGAGACAATGGACATCCCATGCACAAACCTTTTTCGGAGATAAAGAAAGGAGAGGCTGCCCCATTAATAAGGACAACAAATGAAACCAAAGTAAAACATGCCATCGTCCTCTTAATAAAAGGAACCTCGAACCCGAGATGAGTGAGTAAGAGCCGGATGTAAGACCAGTTTAACCTATCGAAGGCTTTTGAGAGATCAATCTTAATAATGGTACCTTTCGCTCTTGATGTTTTTAGGATATGAAGCCCTTCCTGAGCAACTCCTATTGCTTCATGGATTTGACATCCTTCAAGAAATCCAAATTGTTCTTTTGAGATGGAATCTGAAAGGAGTGGCTTTAGCCTACAGGCTATGATTTTGGCTATAATTTTATAAATGCAATTGCATAGTGAGATAGATCTAAAGTCATCAAAGGACTGGGGTTCATCCACCTTAGGAATGAGGGATATAAAGGTAGTCTTGAGAGGGCTATGTATTCTGCCATTTATTCTGGATTTCTCAATGACTTTAAGTATGTCGCCTCCAATGAGATAAAAAAAATACAAGTAAAATTCAATTGACCATCCGTCTGGACCTAGACTTTTATCCTTTTGAAAGATTTTAAGAGTATCCTTGAGTTCAACTTTGGTGACTTCTACAAAGAGATCTCGGTTCCCTTCCTCATTCACAAAGCTGGGAAAATATAAATCCGATCTCATGATGTCGGTTATGTTCGCTCTCCTGTCCACTTTGAATAAGGAATGAATATGGATTTTTCCCATATTCTCTAGCCCCTCAAAAGAAGTAACTAATCTTCCCTCCTCGTCCTTTAAGCTCCAAATTGTGTTGGCAGCTTTCCGCCCCTTGTCATAGGTATGGAATAATTTGGTGTTCTTGTACCCATGCTCTAGCCATATTTCCTGACTTTTAAGCCTCCAGGTTGCTTCTTGATCTACCATCAATTGTCTACGTCTAGCCTAAAGACTCTTCAAGTTTTCTCAGGAGGATCCTGAGAAGAACCCAGATTATGTATATTGATCAAACACTTCTATCTGGTCCTCAATACTTTTGATTTTTTGCTCGTCTTCTTTTTGTTTTGTTTTTTTCCAAGGAATGACCAGTTTTTTTATTTTTTTTAAATTAGTCACAAAATGGATGGAAACCGGAGTTCCATCTAAATCCTGTAAATGGATCCAGTTTGACTTAACCAACTTTTGAAAACCTTCATCCTTTAGCCAAGTAGAGTTGAATTTGAATGGGGAAGATGACTTTTGGGGACCACCTTCAAAAGAAAACTAGACTGGGGAATGATATGATTCTCCACCACTCCCAATCCATTGACGGAATTGGAAAGGAAGCATCGACATAGATTCAGAGATCAAAAATGGTCTAATCGTTTGGTGACACAGGCCTCCCCAACCCTCATATTTCTCCAGGTGGGAAGAATCATAATTGGTGCTATATGAGAAAAGCCATTGGAAGACAGGAGATGGCTGAAGTACTCTGCTTGAGGGTCAGGGTGTGCTGAGGGACCCCAAATTTCAGCTTCCCCCAAAGAGAAATTGAATTCGCCTCTAATTATTAGATTTTTTTTCCTTCAATAGATATTTACTAAACAGAGAATCCTAGAAAGGAATCTTTTCTAAATGTGGCCCATAAGCATTTATTATTCTAACCTCCAGGCCAAGTCCTTCCACCTGGACATCTACCCCCAAACAAGAGTCAAAAGTCGAGGAGTTTGATAGCTTTATACTTCTAGAACACCATCCAATGGATAGGCCCCTTGACCTTCCTCAAGCGTCTAAACCTAGGAAAAGCCATCCCAGGAAGAGAGTAGAAAGAGTCTTGGTGGCCGAGACTTCATCTGCTAAAGTTTCTTGGAAAAGAAGAACATCAAGTTGGTGTAGGGAGACCAACCTCTTCAAAGCAAATTTGTTGTGGGGGCTAGCTAAACCCCTGCAATTAAAAGAAAGGAATTTCACGGGGGAACCCCTACAGGGTATTTTGCTGCTCTAAGAGCCCCGAGAATAGACCGTTGTCGACCTGAAGCAATATCCACCAGTGCACGATATTGAGCTATGGAGATATGTGAAATTATACCTTGGCCATTTTTTCACTTCAAAGATTATGGATTAGGGCCCAGGCCCCTGGAGTCTACTGTAGTAATGGAGATCGATCTATTGCAAAGTTGGAAATGAATGATTGAATCTTTATAGCCCTCAGAGGAGGGTTTTTCAGAAGACCAGGAAGCAGGGGAATCAGGAGGATAGCTCAAGCATAGAGAGCAATCAGCTAGCGATGGACATGGAAGATGAGAAGAGGTAAAATGAGGTTTTAGAGGCACAGTATTTGGAAAGGGGAGGTTCTGAAAAGAGGGGTTACATTCCCTTATAAGAAAAGTGAAAGCTTTTAGCATACCATTTACTAGACGGGGGATAGAAATTTGCATACCCAAAAAGTTGTCGATCAGTTGTTGTGGTGATGTCCCCGAGATGCATTATGTACTCACCTCATCTGCTAAGGTCGTAACAATAGCCAAAGCATCCCCTATGGGCACAGTCTATCCATATGTCATAGAATTTGGAAGAGATATTGGGTTGGAGGATTGGGTACCCACCGATGTCGATAGTGAAGATGAAGAGTTGCCCCCAGTAGCCTCCTAAGACTCTTGGAAGGGCCTGATTACATCGAAAGAGTGAGAGCCAAAGTCCCCTTGAGAGAACTGTTTGTAGTCCATAACAATATGGCCATATTCGTGGCATCTCCTACACTGAAAGGGCACACCTTCATAGTCTAGGATTTGGACCCTTGTCAGTCCCAAGTCAGTTAGGTTAAGTAATTCTCGTATCCCTTCCTTGATATTTAGAGAGACCATAATTCTTGCCACTGACATCTCTCCCATATCTATGAATCTCATATAAGTAGCCAAGAACTCCCCCAAAAAATTCTTGATTGCTTGAAAGAATTTTTTTGACCAAGGGTGAGGAGGGAGTCCTGGCAATCGAACCCAAATCAAAATGGAATCCAAACGCTCACTTGTTGCATCAAAAGTGGGATTCCATAACTTCATTAGAACTAGAAAAGAGTCAATTGACCAGCTTCTTTGGAGCACAGCCAACGCTTGGATGGACTCTGAGAAGATGATCATAAACCAGCCTCTGGAGAGGCGAAAGATACTGGGCGAGGAGTTGGAGGGCGCACCCCAATTTGGAACGGCCCAGGCTCTCAAAGTTTTTTTGTTGAATTGTCGGCTGTAAAATTTTCTGAATAATGTTTTATCCGCCATCGCCACTACCCCATACATAGTTAGGTATTCTCCTAGAATGAAGTCATGGTCTTCTTTTGAGGTCCCTAAGAATTTGTTCCGCTTCCTACCACTCAACCCTGGAGCTCTTTGCAAATCATGTTCTGAATCTAGGGAAGAAAATCGGCTTGGTTCTCTGACTAAACCTGTATCGCACCTTCATCTATCAGTGTTTGAGGAACGTCCTGACCACAAACCTGTACTGTAATCTAGAAAGGAATTTGAGAGGGAAGACGAGGTCCAGTTAGCGCACCCTAATCAAAAAGGATGGTCTCATTACTTGGAGGGGTTTTCGCACGAGAATGAGGAATGCCCCTCGACACGGTAGATTCTGTATCAATGAGAAAAACGTGGGCAGTATCGGGTTTAATCTCTAGAGGGAGAGTAGGATCGACTGATGATGGGGTCAGATCGGCCACGTTGGCACTCTTCAGAGGAAGAGCGGGATTGACCGATGATGTAACCGGAACAACCACTTTGGCACTCTTCGAATGAAGGGTGGGACCGATCGAGGAAGGGACTGGATCAATGACTTTGGCACTCCTCAAGGGAGGAGTGGGATTGATCGATGGAAGAACCAGATCGACCGCTTGGGTTGCACTCTCTAACGGGAGAGCGGGATCGACCAAAGATGGGATCGGATCAACCACTTTGTCAACTGGTTAACCTAAGGACGTGACCAAATTGATGACATGATCAATTGGACTAACCAATGAAGGGATCGGAGAAACCACTTTGGCACTCGTTAGAGGAGGAGTGGGATTGACCATGTTGGCACTCTTTAGATGAAGGGTGGCACTGAACAATAACGGGAGTGGATCAATCACTTGGGTTTTACTTTTCAGATGACAAGTGGGGTTGATCGATGATGGAACTGGATCAGCTACTTTGGTTAGTGGTTCAACCGAGGATGAAACTAGATTGACCACTTGATCAACTGGACTGACCAGGGATGGAACCAGATTGACCAATCCATCAACTAACGAGGGGTTGGGGGAAAACCTATGATAACCAGCTAGAAGTTGAATCTTTTCCAAAAGAGAAGAAGCCTCGTCCATACGAGGGAAAAGGTGAGAGTAATGATCACCTTTGCATAACATGCAAGGAAACTTGACAGTTATCTTCTTCTTACCAACCTCCTTGTAAATACCAGGGCAATCCTGTAATTGTGGATTTACCCTCCAAGGAGTAGTAAGGGTGACCATTTTCTGAGGGATTGCCCTGGTATTCCCACGATCTTAGAAATGTGTTCCTCCATGTCATCGNTTGCATGTTATGTAAAGGTGATCATTACTCTCACCTTTGTCCTCGTATGGACGAGGCTTCTTCTCTTTTGGAAAAACTTCAACTTCCAAAAGGTTATCGTAAGATTTCCCCTAACCCATCGTTAGTTGATGGACTGGTCAATCCGGTTCCATCCCCGGTCAGTCTGGTTGATCAGATGGTCAATCTAGTTTCCTCCTCGATTGAACCACAAACCCAAGTAGTTGATCCAGTTCCATCATCGATCAGACCCACTCTTCATCAAAAGAGTGTAACCCAAGTAGTCGATTAGTTTTCATCCTTGGTCGATCCCACTCTCCCTTTAGAGGGTGACACCAAAGTGGTCGATCTGGTTCCGCCATTGGTCGATCCCACTCCTCCCTTGACGAGTGCCAAAGTGACTGATCCAGTCCCTTTCTTGGTCAGTCCCATCCTTCATCTGAAGAGTGCCAAAGTGGTTTCTTCGGTTACATCATCGATCAATCCCACTCTTCCCTTGACGAGTGCCAAAGTGATTGATCCAGTCCCTTCCTCGGTCAGTCCCACCCTTCATCTGAAGAGTGCCAAAGTGGTTGCTCCGGTTACATCATCGGTCAATCCCACTTTTCCATTGTGGAGTGCCAAAGTGATTGATCCAGTCCCTTCCTCAGTCAGTCCCACCCTTCATCCAAAGAGTTCAAAAGTGGTTGCTCTGGTTACATCATCAGTCAATCCCACTCTTCCTCTGCAGCGTGCCAAAGTGGTCGATCCAAGTCCACCATTGGTCGATCCTACTCTCCCTCTAGAGAGTAAACCCGATACTACTCATGTTTTTCTCATTGATACAGAATCTACTGTGCCGGGGAGCATTCCTCATTCTCCCGTGAAACCCCCTCCAAGTAATGAGGCCATCCTTTTTGATTGGGGTGCGCTAACTGGACCTTGTCTTCCCTCTCACATTCCTTTCCAAATTATAGTACAGGTTTGTGGTCGGGACGTTCCTCAAACACTGATAGATGAAGGTGCGTCCATTAGTATTCTATCCATTGTTGCTTGGAACGCTTTAGGTTGTCCTTAGCTTGTGTCGGTTACATAGAATCTGTTAGCTTTTAACAGAAGAACCATCCAACCATTAGGGACCCTTCCTCGGTTTCCTATAACTTTGGGAGAGAAAATTGTCTTTATTAATGTCATGGTAGTCCGAGACCCCTTGGATTTCGATTTACTCCTTGGGCGGGATTATGCCTATGCCATGAAAGCTATTGTATCCACTCTTTCTGCATGATATCTTTCCCTCACAATGGAAGAATTGTGACTATTGATCAACTTTCATTCATTGGTCCTAACTGGATTACCTCCCTAAATGGTTCTTATATGCAGACAGTTTCGCCCCTACCACATGTTAATTATGTGGCGTTGTCTCCCATGACTTCAACTTCCAATGATTTAGATCCAGTAGTTAACATGGTGATCTCTTCGGTAGGGTTATTGGAGCATGATCTCCTTACCCATGTCGAGACCCTCGACATGTGTTCCTTCTAGAGAATTTTTCTTCCATCCAGTGAAGATCTCTTGGAAGCCATGACCAAGTTTTGTCCCTTGACATGGTGTCCTTCCAAAGCATTATCCTCTTGGAAGCCATTATCAAGAAGAAGACATGAGCATAGTTTTCTTCTCTGTGGCGAGCTCATTAAAAAATGAAACAGAGGTCTTGAGCATAGTTCTTTTCCTGTGTCAAGCTCGTTAAAAAATGAAACAGTCACCTCTCCTGTCAAGTCGAGTATTTCGCCAGATCTCGTAGATGTAGAATCGAGTCTTTCGTTAGGTCTCGTAATTGAACCTTCATTTCATCCACCTTTATCCTTTTTCTCCATCTAGTACAGAAATTGGTGACAACCTCAAAGTCATTGAATGAATTGAAGCTTGGGGGGGGCATTGTCTCCAGCCTTTGATGATCATTCTGGAGTTAAGCCACTAGATTTCAAGCTGGGAGCAGAATACCGAGCTTAGTCTTTGTTCTTTCTCATGCTCGTAAAAACATGAGAATGTTACCAAGTACATTTCTGTCACTTTTTTGGACTCGTAAAGTTTATACGAAAAAGGAACCCCCTAGAGTCTTCTTTAAGCTCTTTTCAAACTCTCTAAATGTGAAAAGATTGTCGAGTGATCTTGCTTCCTTTCCCACTCGTTAAAAGGTTTGAAAGGGCGTCTTTCGAGTGATAATTTGTCTCTTTTTCAGCCTCGCGAGACTAACATTACGAAAAAGGACAACAATGGATTCATCTTTAAGTTCTTTTTCAGACTCTCTAAATATGAAAAACCATCGAGTTTACCTTCTCTGGACTCGTTAAACAATCATACATTGAAGGGCCCATATGGGACTGAACCCTTACTTCTTCCAATTCGTTAAACAAAGGAAGAGGAACTTATCGAAGGTGAGTTATATCGAGCATGTGTTACCCTCCTCGAGCTCGTTAAATTAAAAATAGGTACTCATCTATCTAGATGGGGGAAAAATTGAAGGAAGCAAGCCAAGCAGTTTTTGAGAACATTACCAGTAACTCTTAGAGCCGCCCTTGAACACGACACTTTGTCTTTGCGCACATATTAATACACTGAACCTCTACATTGAACAAATCCTCTGAGTTTTTCTTACTCCTTTGGGTCACCCAACGAAAGTCACAGTATCCACTACATCATCGTGTTTTGGTCCATGTCATGTTTCTGCTGTTGTGCCTCCATGTTCAAGGGAAGTATCTCCCTCGAGAGTCAGCCATCACAAATATCTTGTTTCAATACCCATGTCAGCCCATGTTCATTTGATTTACCAATTTACATCTCAGTGTCAATTTTGTGTCATTGATGGGGGATACATCAAGGCCCTCCTGCAACGAGTCTATTCCTATCGACTTCAACACATTATCCGGAAACTAGACTTAGAAACCAGTTAGTACCTTGGTACATGCATGCCTCAATGGAAGGCCTCCTCGCATCCAATAGTGGGTTTACATCATTGACCTCTGATCGGATGATTCCATGAATGTTGGACTTCAGCTCATCTATTCACATTCATTGGAATGTACTAGGGTACCTTGGGAATCATTGACATCAATGGTGATTTCGCTTGCACTTGTTAACAGTTTACATCATTGACCGGTAATCAAGTGGTTTATGTCATGTTCAACATCAATACGTCTATCCACATGGTTAGATTTGTACTACATTGGGATCGGTAAGAAGACCCTGGGTTGAGTCATCACTCTTATATGTACTTTGTCCGGGTTGCGAGGGAGTTTCTTTTAAACAATGACACATATATTGTTACATAGATCCACTTTGTATTGGTCATGGCTATGTCTTGTCATCTCATAGATCCACTTTGTATTCTTCATGGATACGATCATCTTGGGTCATAGGAGTATAGATCCACACTGTATCCTCGGTGGCTATACCTTTTATCAATATAATTATGGATCCGCGGTGTATTTTATGGCGGCCATATCTTGCAAGTCTTTATCACCCAAGCATAGGTATGCCTGCCTTGGGTTTGAAACATGTCATAATATTTTTTGGATGTTTGTGTGCAGCTTCTATCAAGCTCTCTGCATCTATACCCTTGCTTAAAAAATTCTAGAAAGTACTTTAGTCATCACGTCTTCTAACTTCGTACTTTGGGGGGAAATCTGTTACACCTCAAAATTACTCACTTTGATAGTGTCACAAGTGTCGTCATTACAAGTGTTGTAAGTGTCGCATCTTGTCCGCAAGTGTCGCATCTTGACCACAAGTGTTATAAGTGTTGCTAACATCATACTGCCTTCTTTCCTATGTCATGCCTCCAACGACATGACAGGGACACTTAGGACACCTCAAAGACTAGTTTTGAAGAGGAGGAATCAGTCTACTAGAAGTACAATCCTTTTGCCACTAAAAGAACCACGCAAAAATGGGTTTTGGAGGGGAGAGCTCCCCGATACACTTTCAGGGAGCGCTGGCGCTCCCAGGCCTTCTTTTGGGAAGCGTTATAACGCTCTGGTGCCCCTTTTGGGGGAGCGCTACCTTTTTTGGGCGAAGTTTGGTTTGTTGAGAAGAATGAGGGAAAGATCCCCTCAATATCTGAAGGTGGTTGGATTCGAATATGATCTCAAGGCATGAACTTAGGGAAGATCCTCAACTGAAGGAGAGAAATCCTCAACTTATCCCAAAGATCTCTCAAGTGGTTGGGTCTTTCCAAACTTATATAAAGAAGCCTTCTCATGGTGAAAGGAGAAGAAAGATTGGAGGTATGAAACCTATGATCTCATAGGCAACATACAATACAGGAAGAGAGACATTGCAATAGCATCTAACTTATGATCTCATGAGGGAGATGTCATTTGAAGCATCAACATCTTGTATGTGGGTTATTTGAGCAAGGGTATGGACAAGGAGAGCTTGTTGAAGCTGTTGCACTACATCCATGGCTATAAGTAACACTTTGTTCTCATCAATATAAATTCATGCTTGGTCTATTTACTTTGAATTTTGTTGTGAATATGAACTTGTCTTCTTCATAAGATAGATCTGTATTTGAACTAATATTAGTAGAGTAGGAAGTCTTTTGTACATTTGTCTGTTTTACAAGACCTATCAGGGAGCATAGGATCGAAGCTCAGCTAGGAACTTGCAAGAACAAACGTCGCTAATAAGGTACATATCTCTCTCCTTCTCTTTCATTTATTAGCTTAATTAGATCTAAAAGGAAAGTCAGTGTCCATGTTAAGCACTTTTCTGTCTTGGCCTTAAAGAGTTAGGGACCTCGAGAGAATCCACTTGTCTGCAGGGGGGTTTCTATTCAACAGAAATTCGTTTGAATGTACTAAGTACCTTGGGAATCATTGACATCAATGGTGATCTCCCTCACGCTTGTTAACGGTTCACCTCATTGACCGGTAACCAAGTGGTTTCTGCCATGTTAGACATCAAAACATTTATTCGCATGGTTAGATTCGTACTACATCGGGATCGGTAAGAAGACCCTGGGTTGATTCGTCATTCTTGTATGTACTTTGCCCAGGTTGTGACGGAGGTTTATTTCAACATTGACACATATACTGCTACATAGATCCACTTTGTATTGGTCGTGGCTATGTCTTGACATCTCGTAGCTCCACTGTGTATTTTTTGTGGCTACGACCAGTTCAGGTCATGTGAATATAGATCTACATTGTATCTTCGGTGGATATATCTCTTTGTCAATATAATTATAGATCCGCAGTGTATTTATGGCGGCCATACCTTGAAAGTCTCTATCACTCAAGCATAGGTATGCCTGCCTTGGGTTTGAAGCATATCTTAACATTTGTTTGATGGTCATGTGCAGCTTCTATCAGGTTCTCTAAGTCCGTACCCTTGCTTGAAAGTCTACAAAGCATTTCAATTATCAGTTCGCATCTTCTAACTTCATACTTTGGGGGGCAATCTGTTACACATCAAAATTACTCATTACGACAATGGCCTAGTGTCGTCATTATCAATATTACAAGTGTCGCATTTTGGTCACAAGTGTCACAAGTGTCAGAAAAAGCATACTTCCATATTGTCTATGTCGTGCCTATAACGACATCGGAGGGACACTTGAAACACCTCAAACAACTGATTTGGGAGAAGAGGAATGGGTTAACAAAGTTTATAAACCTTTTGCCACTGGAAAATTCACTCAAAAGACATTTTTGGAGAGGATCGCTCCCCTATACACTGACAGGGAACGATGGCGCTCTGTGCACCATTTTAGGGGAGCGCTATAACGCTCTGGTGCCCCTTTTAGGGGAGCGCTACCTTTTCTGGGAGAAATTTGGTTTGTTGAGAAGAATGAGGGAAAGATCCCCTCAATATCTGAAGGTGGTTGGATTCGAATATGATCTCAAGGCATGATCTTAGGGAAGATCCTCAACTGAAGGAGAGAAATCCTCAACTTATCCCAAAGATCTCTCAAGTGGTTGGGCCTCTCCAAGGCTATATAAGGGAGCCTTCTCATGGTGAAAGGGGATGGAAAGTATTGTGAAGCATCTAACTTATGATCTCATGAGGAAGATGTCATTTGGAACATCAACATTCCGTGTGTGGACTCTTTAAGTAAGGGTTTGGACAAGGAGAGCTTGATGAAGCTGTTGCACTCGCATCTATGGTTGTAAGTATTCTTCATTGTTGTTCTCATTAATATAACATGCTTGGCCTATTTCTTTCAAACTTGTACTTGTTCCATCTAAGTTTTTCTGTAGTAGATGGATCTATGATTGAGCTAATCTCAGTAGAGTAGGAAGTTCATTATATCTTTGTTTGTTTTGCAGGACCTATCAAGGAGCTCAAGATCGAAGCTCAACCAGGACTTTGCAAGGACAAACGTCGTTAATAAGGTACATATCTCTCTCCTTCTCTTTAATTTATTAGATTAATTAGATCTAAAAAGAAATTCAGTGTCCACGTTAATCACTTTTATGTCTTGGCCTTAAAGAGTTAGGGACCTCAAGAGAATCCACTTGTCCGCAGGGGGATTTCTCTTCAACACCTTTACCTTTGTGATAAGTGGTGTTTTCAATATTTTGAGCTTTGTTACCCTGCCCATATGGTGGACCTAACTTACGAATATTCGTGTGTGCATTGGTTATATAGTGGTGGATTTAGTTGCTTGACATAAGTTACCACATAGGTTACTTGCAGGGGTCATTCTGGCGGTACCCTGAGTCAGATAAGGGTCGGACAACACACATCCTTTATGGAGGATTACCTCTCCAGGGGGATCTGACCGATTGTGTTGTTAAGCTCACGAGGGCCCTTATAATTGATTCTGATACCTCCAATATTTTGAAGGGATTCTCAGGCCCCTCTTGGGAAAGACATGCCTACTCTAGTGAGGGAGGCCCCTTTTCAACCACTATATCCTATTTGTGTACATTGGCCTTTTTGCTTTACTTTGGTGTGCTCTCTTATTATTAGTTGGCCTTATCATTTTGTATTGCATCACGAGTTTTAATTGATATGGTTAATGGAGTCCCCGTGACTTCCTCAGTTAGCACTACCGAACCCATGGTCTTTGCTAATTCCCCGGGGATGAATCCTTTTGTATTTTTGAGTGGTACGCTGAATCATGATACTCAATCAATACCTTGGGCCTCTAATCATTTTTCTCTTGGTATGTCAGACATGTCTTCGCACTTGGCATCCTCTGTCTCATCTTCTTATGTGAATCTTAGTTTTGGATCTGGAGGCATGATGCCTCCTTATTCTCCCTTTTCGTTTGGTGGGAGTCATATCCCTCAACCAACTCTTATGGTAGGAGGTTGGAATCTTCCTTCCTGTGGATCCAATCCTAGCTTCACTTTTCCAGGAGAAAGTGCTCAATTACGTGGTCATTCTACTTATTACATCTCATCCATATATCCTTCTTCCTCTATGTCAATTCCTACAAACATTTTTCCCATGGTGGACCTCCATATGTCCTCTGTTGTTTCATCCCGAGGGAGTTAGTTTTATAGTATGGGAAACCCCCTTCACAAAGTTCCTTCATTTGGGGGCAACATATATCCTCACCTGAGTAACCCTTGTCATGTTGCTTTTTCTTTGCAAGCGGCTTCCTCGGTGATGATGCCCTTACAACCCTTTATGAATCAGTTTGGAGAAGGATACTATCCTGTCGGACAGGGCCATGGTTTATATCGGAGCCCTTCCTGGTCCAAAATTTCTCAAAATCAGTCTTTCCCATAACCTTGGTCTCAAATGTCGCAACCATCCGCTGCAACTCATGATGGAATCAGAAGTCTAGTCACTGCGGGTCATACTAGAATTATATCACCAACCTCTGCTAGTCATGTTGGAGAAAGGTCAACAACCTCTACAAGTCATGTTGAAGACCAACAACTAGTTGTTGCATGTCATGTTGGGGGCACAACGCTAGTCACCGCTAGTCACACTGCACATACATCACCAACCTTTGCTAGTCATGTTGGGGATACATCGCCAACCTCTGCTAGTCATGTTGGGGATTCATCACTGACCTCTGCTAGTCATGTTGGGGATTCGTCAACAATATTTGCAAGTCATGTTGAAGATCTTCTACTAGCCTCTTCATGTCATGCTGGGACCATGTCACCAACCACTGCAAGTCATGTTGGGAGCACGTCACCAGCCACTGCAAGTCATGCTGTGAGCATGTCACCATCCACTGCAAGTCATGTTGGGGGAATTCATACAATTGAGAAGCATAGACGTATAGGATGTAAGCCCAAGTTCCTTTGTAGACTTTGCAAAGGAGGTCACCTAAGTCGTTTGTGACCTACTACTGATGTGGTATAAGAAGCGTGGTCCTTTTCGGATAGCCCTTCAGGTTATGAGTCATCTTTGGTTTCCCAACCTTATAATCCTTCTTTGGTTGATACAATGGTCATGTTGATGCAATATTCGACTAACACCAATTCTGTTGTGGGGAGTGATGAGTCTCTTGACCTTGTTGTCTTGCATCATGTTCAACCAACGGTCGTGTCGATGCAATATTCAACCGACACCACTCTTCTTTTGAGGGGTGATGCATCTCTTGACCTTGTTGTCTCACATCCTTTTCAACCAACGGTTGAGGAAGTGGTCATGTCAATGCATTCTCAAATAAAAAATGGATGCCATCCCTTATATCTTAGATGCATTGATTTCCCCACTTCAAAGCAATAAAATTAAATAAGACAAATGGTGAAAGGAAATTCATAAAACGATTTCCCACATATTGTCCAAAAAGAGATGATGAAAGTAAATCCATACAATGATTTCCCTCATCTCAATCAAATGAAAGAAATTTTTTTGAAGTGGTGAAAAGAAATTCAATATGAGGGTATATAGATAACTTCACTGGGGAACTGAACATGACTGTTGGCAATGAAGCAATATCTATGATGTTTGTAAGTTTGTCTTACATATCTTCATCAGATACTCTATTATTCAGTTATTTTTCAATTATACTTATGTCCTGATCCAATTAGGTTTCCTCAATGAAATCTACATAATATCTTTATAACCTTGAGATAAAACTAAGTTAGTAAAAGTTTGATATTCTAGTTAAATTTAGTTTGATTATCATGGATAATTCTTGAGTAAATTTAAAAAAAGAAAATCTATATTAACTTGACTTGAGATTCATCACTAAGCATGTTCTAAATTTCTACACATGGTTGTTTTTGTTACTTCTATACAGGATTAATTTTCTAAAGGAAAGAAGGTATTTAATTCAATAAAAAGAAAAGAAATAATGACTCCATTTACCCAATAAAGGCACCTGGTCTGTTGTTCTTTAGTACCTCGCAGAGAACCACAATCCCCGGATGGAGCCTATGTTAGAACATAAGTCAAAATTTGGAAAAAAAATTCAAATTTTGAATCATTTTTTAAATTATTCTTGATTTTGTCATTAATCAATGAAATTTCGCTCTAGGATTTTTATTTTATACACTGATAAAATTTGTTGTTGTAATTTGACAGGGCAGATCCATTATAAACCATAAATATTGACGCTCATAAACATCGACGATTCGTGGGACTTCGGGGACTAAAGTTGTGAAATGTTTAATCAAAGTACAATTCATGTTTGAATTTCCATTTCAGGACGTCGCGCTTGGACAATCTAAGTTTAAACGTTTAAAGGTCCTCTTAACCATGAAGTTGTGAAGCTCCAGAGTCCCAAAGTTTCGGAATACTACTTTATAAATTAAAGTACTCAGCTGGCGTGTCCTATGCCACCCGGTATTCTTTACACGTGGAGACATGTGACACTTATTTTGGGCATTTTTTGACACATAATTTACACTTTTCAAGATGACACATGTTACCCATGTCCTTACAACACGTCATCATACGTGACATCATCCTGCCACATCACTCTGAGAGATTGTCCTCCGAGATATCATATTATCAATGAATCCAAGAAGTGTCGAAGTGCCAAAGGACCGAAGTGTTGAAGTACCAAAGGACCGAAGTGTCGAAGTACCAAAGATTAAAGGTTAAGTAATGATTTATTAAGCTCAATTAAGGGAAAGTAATCACTTCATGACTCCGAACTTCAAGATAATTTTAACATTTTCTATTTCAATAGTCTTGAATTCTCGAAGTCCCGAAGTGTTGAAGGCTTAAAAAGGCAAAGCAACAATTAATTAAGTAAATCATGATTAAAGATAATTAATGACTCTGTGACTTCGGCCTTCGGGATATGCTTAACATTCTATATTCAAAGCTCCGAACTTCGAAGTGACGAAATACTTACTTTCACTAATGACAATTATTAATGTAAATTAAATATGATTAGTGTGAAGTATTTGAATAAACTTCGATGCCGTCAGGTATTAAATTCGCTAGTTTTAGCATGATTACCATGTCATTTGGATATGAAGTGTTAAATGTATAATCGATTAATGTCTTAATTATAATTTGATAAAAGATTTGAACTCTATATCATTTTTGCATTCTTATTCATATTTCTATCTTGTCTATGCATTCACATTCACAAGATTTGTTTTTCTTACATGGGTGAATATCTTCATCAAGAATTCATGGCACCTCGCAAGGGAACAAAAAAGCAAGTCCAAGACCAATCTGCAGAGGAACCAAATTTGAATTATGACATGTATTTGGATACCACTACTCATTTAATAGGAAGCATCTAATCTTGGGTGTAGGTTTACCAGATCCTCGAGGAAGAGAAATCTATAGTTTTTGATGATTAAAGCGTGGAGGAAGATGTTCTAAATATAAACAATCTCAAAGAGGTGGCCAAGTCAGAGCTTCATAAAGTCGCAGCAAGGCCAAAGTTGTTTCCCTATATAGACATGATACGTTGGTCTCTAGAGCATGTGGATATACCAACTAGAACCATCTACAACAATCAAAGGACTATTGTCGGCTCGTTTCGACCCAAACATATCTAAGTAATGTATAAATTGTCTAGTAATCCCAAATATGTTTACAATACAGAATTTGTGAAGAAGTTTGAGAAAGATGAATGTACAAATTATGACAAAAGTGTCCATGATATACTCAAAACTTGGTGGGGAAATGAAAACAAATTTAAAGATGATAGTCATGGTATATATCCTACAACTTCTTGTGATAAACATATTATGTACATGGCTATGATGTTGTGTGGACTGTATGGAAAGAAACCCTAATCTACCAAAAACCCTTGACTTTCCTTTTACAATTTAGTTGAAACCCTAATATACCAAAAACCTAATCTCACTTTGAGATCTATGATTCATATTAGTCTAAATCACAAATGCATTAAAAATGGACTTTATTAGACTCAATAAACAATCAAAAGACTTTCACTTTATAAATAAAGTGAATTACAAAATAGATTTGACTTGGATGACTTCACACACGTTTGACAGAAAACATGTGTGAAAGTTCTTGTTCGAGCTACAACCATCAACAGTCCCTCTCGACGAGGAAGGAATTCTGTACCAATCCAAGTTTGTCCCTGAATATTTCAAACTTCCCTTTTGCTAAGGGCTTCGTCAAAATATCTACAACTAGTTGATTCATGGGTACATACTTGAACTTCACTTTTCCTTTCTAAATCCTGTCTTGAATGAAGTGATACTTGATCTCTATGTTCCTGGACCTGTCATGAAATACTAGATTCTCAAAGAGTTTGATACAACTCTGATTATCACAGTATATCACTATGGGATCCAACTCCTGATCAAATAAACCTGCAAGTAGCTTGCGAAACCAATAGCCTCACAACTTGTTTTACTAGTTGTGATATACTCTATCTCTGTTGAACTAAATGCCACATAAGTCTACCTCGTGTTGAACCAGGATATCATCGTCGATCCCAAACTAAAAAAAACACTTTGAGGTGCTCTTCCTGTATTTTTCATTGCCTACTCAATCAGAGTCTGTATACCCCTGCAACTTCACCTCACCATCTCCAAGATATATCAACCCGTACTCCATTGTGCCTCTCAAGTATCTAATCACATGTTTTTCTACTACCCGATGCTCCTGCCTTGGCTCCACCATGAATTGGCTCAAGGTGTTTACTACAAAACATATATCTTACTTAGTGTTGACCAGATACATCAAAGAACCTATCAACTGTCTGTATAATGTGGGATCCATCATATCTAAATATGAAGTAGTGCCTTTCTTCAGGTTAATGATCATAAGCATGGCCATGGGTTTACAATCTTCCATTCAGAATCTCTCCAAGATCTCTACCACATACTTACCATGTTTAACGAAAATGTCCCCTAGTCTCTACCAAACCTCCAACCCCAAGAAGTAATGCATCAACCCAATGTCCTTCGTCTCAAACTCAGCTACCATGTTTTCCTTGCACCCTACTATGAGATTCTATTATCCTATACGAAACCAATCATCTACATACAACACCAAAACAGGTAGATAAACCTACACAAATATGAAATATACGTTGGGATCTACTTCAATTTTGGTGAATCCAATACTCTGCAAGTATCCATAAATCCTGGAATACCATGCTCTCGGTGCATGCTTGAGTCCATACAAGGACTTTTTCATCCTACAAACACGAGACTCCTTCCCACTCATCTAACAGCCTTGAGGTTGCTCTATGTACACTTCTTTCTTAATTATTCCATTGAGGAAAGAAGTTGCATTGACATTCATTTGATGCATTTCTCATCCCATAATGGAGACTAAGAACATCACTGCTCTAATGGAAGTGTACATGGTGATTAGAGTGAAAGTTTCCTCGCAGTCCAATCCCTCTTTTTGGGAGAACCCTCTCGCCACAAACCTCACCTTGAAATTCTCAATCTTATCATCTACAACATGCTTGATCTTGTAGATCCACTTGGAACTAAACACTAGCTTCCTCTCTGATCTTGGAACAATGCCCCTATATCATTATTCATGATGGAAGTGTACTCCTCCATCATGGCATCCCGCCATACCTATTGGTATGATGCCTCATGATAACTAGAAGGCTCGAAATCTATGATGTTTCTCATCAATTCCATGTAGTTTGGAAACTTATTCAGAGGTATGATCTCTCTCAATGTGCTTATAGGAGCCTCAGCATACTCCTGAGCATCCCTCTATCTCTAAGAGAACCATTGAGGTCTCCTCACGAAACTGAAAGGATCCAATGGATCCTCCTCCTTATGTGAAGGCTATTGTATTGAACTAGAAGTCGCTACTGACCCAGGCTCTACCTTAGGAGGTTCTTGCTTCTCATCCTCTAACACTAGTATAGGCTCACGAGACTTCCTGGAAGCAAAGTCCTCCTCGAACTTTGCATCTCTGCTTACGACTATCTTCCTTTGATCTGGAATGAAGGCCCTATAGGCCTTTGAAGTCTCACTATAACCTACAAACAAACCCTTCCTACTATAGGGATCCAACTTGGTCCTCTTCTCTACAAGTACACGAATATAATTTGGACAACCAAAAATGACTCAACTATGGTTTCACACCAGTGAATGCCTCCTCTAGTGTCATGTCCTCCAATATCTTGTGTGGACACTTATTTCGGATGTAGACTGTTGTGTTTCATGCCTCTGCCTAAAGAAATATGGGTAAGTCTTGGTCATGAATCATGGCCTTAGCAGCCCCTATGATGGATTGATTTTTCCGCTCTGCAACCCCATTATGTTGTGGGTTGTACAGAACAATCAACTCCCTCTCGATCCCTGACTCCTTGCAGAAACCCTCGAACTCTCTGGAGGTATACTCTTCCCCATTATCTGATCTCGAGACTTTGATATTCTACCATGTCCAGTTCTCAACTAGGGATTTGAACTCCTTGAACCTGCTAAATACCACATCCTTGGTATTTAAGAAGTAGATCCATGTCTTGAGATATAAATCATCAATGAAGGAAACACAGTACATTCTTCGTATGAATAATGCTATTGACATTGATCCACAAACATCTTAATGTACTAGGTCTATAATCTCCTTACACTTATTCTCGTTGCTTGGAAAAGTAGCCTTGGAATGATTGCCAACCGTGCACCCTATGTATACACCTTGGTGCTCAATATTGAAATATGGAAGATCTGTGACTATTTCCCTTAGAATAGGCAATGCCTTGTGATGCAGGTGACCCATCCTCTTGTGCCACAACTCGCACAAGTTGTATGTGTTGTGAAATAGGGATCGAACAAGTTCACACTGCAACCTGTATAAATTGTCTTTCCTAACCTTAATCACCTATGTTACTTCTGGGATAGATTCCTTTAGCCTAATCACCTATGTTACCTATGATAAGAATCTGTTGTTTCTTGAACTCTACTGCATAACCCTTATCCTCCATGATTGAATTGAAAGCAATTTTTTCTTGAGACCTAGAACAAACAAGACATTGTCAAAGTTTAAAGAGTTACCTAATTGGAGTTGAAAGAGAATGGTACAAAGTCTTGCTACTGAGTACTTGGCCTCATCACCAAGTTCAACTCGAACTCCTAAGTCCTTCTCTGTTAGACTTGAAAATAACTCCCAAGTTGATGCCATAGGCCTAGATTCTCCATTATCCACATACAAAGCATTCCTCGGGACCGTACTGGTAGAAAGGCAATATATTATCAAGAAATCCTTCTCAAACTTGGAGGAAAACTCACTCATTTGAGTTTTAGCTGAGGTTGCTACTTGATTTTGTTGTTTCTCCCCTTTACCTTTCTTCTTGTTAAGACATTGTGATGCATAATTTCCTTGCTTATGACATATGAAGCACTTGATTTTACCCAAGCCCTTCTTCCCTTCCTATGAGGTTGAATCCTCACTCTTTCCCTTACCCTTGTTCGGTCCTTTACCTTTTCCCTTCTTCGACTGACCAATTAAGGCCATGTTCTCATGACTACCCTTCTTGCCAGACTTTGACTACATCTAAGTATTCTTCTGGATGCAGTCATTCCAAAGCCTTTGAAAGTCGGGAAATTTTTCACGAGCACATATGAATTTAATAAATGGCTCCCATGATGTTGGAAATCCATCCAGTGCCATGTTCACCAACTCTTAATCGACCACCATCTCCCCAACTGTTGCAACTTAATCATGAATCTGCATGATATTCATCAGATAACTATTACGATATATGATCTGGACATCTCCATGGATCTGAGTTTGTTCCACAATATCATCTTCCTGTTAATGTTCTCACTCTGGTAGAGGCTTACCAGTGCATCAAACATCTCCTTGGCAGTATTCTTCTCGGATATGTGAGGGATAAAATGATATTTAATGGCATCCATGACCATCCACTTTGTTTTTACCTCCTTCTTGTTGTGGGTTATTAATCGTTGTGGATATGTCAGTGGTGTCATTGGATCTTTCACGATATCCCATAGATCATTCTCTTTCAACAAAAGAGTAACCCTAACCTTCCAAGATAAAAAATAAATAAATAAATAAATAATTAGAGGCACGATCCAATCTATCCTCGAACCCAAGGCTAGATGATGCGCTCTCTTATCTACACACAAATTGCTACTCTTAAATCTTTTAATCATAGTAGCTCTGATACCATGTGAAATTTTCCAAACCTCGGGCGATTGTTGTCCTATGCTTATTTATTAAAAAAACAAATCTCGAATTTACTCATTAATAGAAATGTAAATATGAGCATGCATCAATCACACAGATGGTTGGAAAATATAAACAATCGAAGCAAAATAACTTTTCAAGTACACAAGAATTTCTATCCTTCAAATCAATTTATCATTAATGATCAAAACTTACAAGGACACCTCATAACTGAGGTTTTCAGCCTGTTGGACACTCAAATATGCACTAGATTCATTTGTTGTTCACTCAAATCTACTAGATCTACTTGATGAACACCCATATATGCACTAGATCTGCTTGTTGGTCACTCGTATCTGCTAGATATTCCTACCAATCACTTAGATCTGCACTAGATTTGTTTGTTGGACACTCAAATCTGGACTAGATCTTTCTGCTAAACTTTCATATCTGCTAGATCTATCTGATGGTCTTTATATCTGCTATATTTGTCTACTAGTTACTCATATCTGTACTAGATCTGCTTGGTGGAAAATCATATCTACACTAGATTTTCTTGCTGGACACTTAGATTTGCTAGATTTGTTTGCTAGTCATTCATATTTGCACTAGATCTGCCTATTGGTCCTCATATCTACACTATATCTGCCTGTTGGAAACTCGGATATGCATTAGATTTGCCTTCTGAAAACTCATTTCTTCTAGATTGGTTTGTTGGTCACGCATATCTGCACTAGACTAAACAGTTGTACAACACAGTTCGATGTAATTTGACCTTCGCTCCTTTCCTGTGCTTTGAATCTACTCAAATAATCTCTTGAGTCTTCTTGGTGTAGGAAAGTGTGTCTTTATCCTTTACCTTGACTTGCCTTTTATACTTGAGCTAAACCCTAATCTACCAAAAACCTAATCTCAATTTGAGATCTACAGTTGATATTAGTCTAAATCACTAACGCATTAAAAATGGACTTTTTTAGACTCAGCAACTAATTAAAATACTTTCACTTTATAAATAAAGTGAATTACAAAATAGATTTGACTTGGACGAGCTACAAACATCAACACTCCCTCTTTGTGAGGAAGGAATTTTGTACCAATCCAAGTTTGTCCCTGAATGCTTGAAACTTTTTGTTTGCTAACGGCTTGGTCAGAATATGTGCAACCTATTGATTTGTGAGTACATTCTAGAGCTTCATTATTCCTTTCTGGATCCTATCTTGAATGAAGTGATACATGATCTCTATGTCCTTGTACCTTTCATGAAATACTTGATTCTTAAAGGGTTTGATACAACTCTGATTATCACAGTAGATAGTTGTGGAATCCAACTCATGATTAAATAAACCTGCAAGTAGATTGCGAAGCCAAATGACCTCACATATCATTGTACTAGTTGCAATATAGTTTGCCTCTATTGAAATAAGTGCCATAGAAGTCTACTTCTTGTTAAACCAGGATATCATTGTTGATCCCCAAACTAAAACAACAGCATGAGGTGTTCTTCCTATCTGTTGCACTGCCTACCCAATCTGAGTCTGTATGCCCTTACAACTTCACCTCACCATCTCCAAGATATCTCAACCCATACTCCATTGTGCCTCTCAAGTATCTGATCACATGTTTTGCTACTACCTAATGCTCATGCCTCGACCCCACCATGAACTAGTTGAAGGTGTTCACTGCAAAATAAATATATCGCTTAGTGTTGACCAAATACATCAAGGAACCTATCAATTATCTATACAATGTGGGATCCACCATATCTAAATCTGAGGTAATGACCTTCTTCAGGTCTGAAGTCCTCCATTCAGAATCTCTTTAGGATCTCTATCACATACTTACCTGTTGGAATAATGATCCATTTATCATATTCTAGATGTAATTGTTTTTAGTATTATTGTTATTTGTTATGTCTCGAAAGTATAATTAAAGTTATGAAATATATTTGAGAGATTCATGTAGAGATTATTGGAGAGATTGTTGAGAGATTGTAGGAGAAGATGATTTCCCGTAACATCTTCTCTCATTGTATAAATTCATGCTTCGGTAATGAGAGAGTTTGAGCTTAGTGTTCATTGTTATTGGATTATTTTCTCCAATATTATGTTGGCGTATTTTCTTCATTTGGTATCAGAGAAATGTTAAGGTGTGAGGAATTTGTCAAGTTGTTGGGTTTCCTTAGAAGTTATTGTCATTACTATGTTGGAATCGTTGCCTCCACTATAGTGAAATCCATGTGGGAAAGGAATTTGTGTGAGTTTGAGTAAGTAGTTGCCAAGGAGTCACTGAAGCCTGCGTGAAGGATTCTATGCATCGGAGGGAGCCGCATCTCCTGCTAGTTAAAGGAGTCAATCCCATTTAAAAAAAACCACCAAGAGAATAATTGTCATTTTGTTTGAAAGACTGCCATCTGTGTTATGAGAAGAAGAGCAGACGTTGTGTGAGATGTTGTTTTTGGAACAAACTTATGATTTTTTTTTAAATTGTTATACATGTGTGTACTGTAATTTTGTACGCATAGGTAGCTTCAAACCCCATCTGTTGAAGCAATATATATGAAGACTGAACATTGGCTTCATCGCGTGGACTGAGCGATCTGGTGGTTTTCTGGTGCGTCGAGCGATCAAGTGCGAACTGGAGAGATCTAGTGGTATCTGGAGTGATCGTGTCTAGTGCATAAGACCATCTGTGCGTGAGCATGAAGTCTTATTAGTGCTCGATTCTGACCTGTGCTGAAATTATAAGTTTTTTTCAAATTGCTGACCTCTCGTGTTTGTATGGTCGATCATTCATTTTCTTTGACAGGCCTTCATTTATTCGATTACTTGAAGAACATAATCTTTGATTATTATTATATTCAATGTGTAAAAGGCAAGGGTTGTAATTTTGTATTCATTTGGTGGCCAACAAAGAGATAATAGGTGGATGGTTGTATATAATAGATAATTAGTGCTCTATTTTTATGAGAGAATAAATGTAAAAGAGATTATTTTAAATCTCTTATTATTTTTGGGTACATTTTTTTTGTAAAGGGTGTTTTTATAAACTAGAAAAAAAGTAATATTTTGTTAGTGAAGGGAGATATAAGAAGTGTTGATTGTAATCCTTTGGAAGAATTGAGCTTTTAGCTCTTCATTGTACTCAAACATTAATAAAAGAATTATTTTTTTTGGTGGTGGTTGAGTCTCGATTTTTTTTTGGGACATTGGTTCTCGTCCCGGGCGAAGTGGGACACTTTATTTTTCTCTTGAGTATTTTTCCTCTCTCATTCTTATTTATTCTTCATCGCGACAAGCAATATTGTGTTGCCTAAACTTGTTGGCACAAATTATTTCTATTGGAGCAAACACATGCAACCTATATTCATAACTAAAGCTTTATGGGAGCTTGTAATTGATGGATATACTATGCCTTTTGCTGATGACTTCAAAATATTAAGTGATGATGACAAGAAATCATTAAAGGAAATTCTTAAGAAAGATAATGAATCACTTTAACTTATAGGGAGCGCAATTGAAGAATCTATATTTAAAAGAATTAATGTTGCAGAATCATCTAAGCAAGCTTGGGATATTTTAAAGAATACATATGAAGGTGTGGCTTTAGATAAATTGCAAACACTAAGAAGAAATTTTGAAAATGCCAACATGCAAAATAATGAATCTTCATGATTACATCACAAAGATGTAAGATCTTGTTAATCAGATTGTAACGGTCCTCCTTGTTACGACGACAACCTCTTATAACAAGTGCAATTTTTATTTATTTATTTATTTATTTATTTATTTGGTGTGTGCCGACCGTCGATACCTCACCAATACCTCCTAGCCAACGCTAGGGGTACTCTACTTCCCCCTTATCCCCCCGAGTCGCAAAGGGGCCACACACTATCCAGATGGTACGTCTAGCTCCCAGCTCGCCTCGCAAGGCCGAGCTACCACCCCTATCCGAGCTGGGAAATCCCAACTCCCCACAAGTAATCAGTCAAGTCACAAATCTGGCAACGTAACGTTACGCTAACAGCCGATCCCCTACTTCCTCCTCCTTCCTCTCTTTTATAGAGTTTTAGAACTTCCAAACTTTCCCTAAATCTCTTTTAATTTAAGTTTTAATGAAAATCTTTTAAAAATTCTCTATCATACAAGTGTCATTCATCCCCCACTTTCCTCCAAAAAAAATTTTATTTAATTTATTAATTGTCTCATTTCCCTCGCCCACCTAGAGTTACTTCTATTTTTACTCCTAGGTGTCCTTAGATTCCCTTACAGGTTTTAAATACTTTCCCTAAAATGAAGTTGTTAATTTAGTTCAATTTAGCATGTTCTTAATTGCAGATTCTTTACTAAGTTGACCTCGCTTTTTACCATAAGTTCCCCTCTTTCCCTTTTTAAGTTACCTCCATTCCCTAGTTTCCTAAATGTTATAATTTACCTCTTTCCCCTTTTATTAGAGCTAAAAACGACAGTTGCAATTTAACCCCTTTTTCCCTTTTATTATTAATTCAGCCTCTTTTAAACTATCAAAAATTAAAAATAATTAATTTCTTCTTTATATAATTTTTTTTTTTATCCACCGATTTTATTTAGTTTCTTACTCTCTTCATTTTACCCCAAAATTTATGAAGACCAAATTATTACGTAAGGGGTTTTTATTTTAAATTTTATTATTATAATTTTATATAGATATTTTCTCAAGGGTAGACAAAACCTTCCCCTAGCGAAGTTTTTAGACTTAGGACTTAGATTCTGAATTGGGCGACATTTACTTAGGGAAGTTTTTTTTTTTTAATTTCTTAATGAGATAATTGTCTTAGGGCCATCTAGGTTCATTCCTTTATCATCATCATCGCGACGTGCCCTTCAGGACTCACTACGTGCTCCAAGGGTGCCACTCGCCTCTATTGTCTCTTTTGCGCATCGTGCCCTTCAGGACGCACCATGTGCTCAAAGGGTGCCACTCACCTCTTTTGTTTCTTTTGCGCGACGTGCCCTTCAGGATGCACCACGTGCTCCAAGGGTGCCACTCGCTTCTTGACTGATTGGTAGACATCAATAACCCCTGGAGTCAACACTCTGCCAGGTGAACTTGTGGGAGACTAAGGGATTCTAAGGAATAAGGCCCCCGCCTTATAG
>JASDQU010505760.1:5976-17762 GCA_032191745.1 Picea mariana | reverse complement strand
TGTGTATAAATACACGTAAATGAGTAAATTCAAGTCTTTTTAGACAAAACGATGTGACTTTCTATTTAATTAGTTTAAACGTAATATACAAATCAAAGGTATATTACAAGTCATCCTTTCCTGAAAAGATTCATCCTCGAAGCATGGGTAAAAATGAACCCAATCAGGCTTGTCCAATTGCTCTTCCTTGTTTTCGTTGATGTACTTGTTCTCAATCTCCATTTTTATGAAGTCAAAAAGTTATGGCCTTTGTGAATGCAAATCTAGCATTAACTCCACCGACTCAGGGGTTTCCATATCCAAGAACGCACACTACTTTGAATGAACATATCTCACGTCCAGAACCAACTCCCTCTGAGATGAACTCATGAGTGGAGGCCCAATGCAATGAGTCAAATTAACTTCAAAAAGATTCACGATAGACTGTGTCAATGCATGTATCATCAACTCTCTCAAGAAGAGAGTATTCGACTGATCATCTTACATTTGGTCCCACCATGGAATAGATTTCATGTTGTGTCTATAATTGTGTTCATTAAATATGGGCTCAGGATTACGTCGACTATTATACAAAAAATAATCCTTCTGCATGTACCTATCATTCCAGGAATAACTGATTGGCTCAAGATCTTAACTCCACCACTATAATAGCTTTGTCTTGTTGTTGTTTCCTTAGAGATCATAACACGAGGCAACCCTACACTCAAACCATCAAATACGATTTTATCTTTTGAATATAGCTATAGAGCAGATGGGATGAATCCCTCACTTGCAAGTTGTATAATGTCATATGATTCGTTTGAAGCCACCATTGCGTGTATGACAACCTCACATGCGTAAGGAAGTTTAAGTTTCTCGGATATCACCTTTTGGAAAATTGACTTCAATATTCAGACTAGGATATGACCGAGCAAATTGTAGCTATATAGCGGGTCAAACGTGTTCCTCACATCAAACTAAATTATATCATCAATTTCTTCACAGATAGCCTCAGTGTGAGGAGGCTTTATACACAAAATGAACTCCCACGTAGTAGAGGGCCTTTGAGCTCCACCCCTAACAGGTCTACCATATTTGTTGTATACCCAATCTCGTTTATGCATATTTTCAACTATAATATATGTTATCAAAATACATTGTTTCTTATTCCCGAGACCTAGAACAAACAAGAAATTTTCAAAGTCTAAAGAGTTACCTAATTGGAGTCAGAAGGGAATGGTACAAACTCCTGCTACCGACTACTTGGCATCATCACTAAGTTCAACTTGAACTCATGAGTCCTTCTTTGTTAGACTTGAAAATAACTCCCAGGTTGATTTCATATGCCTAGATGACCCACTGTCCACATACCAAGTGTTCCTCAAGACCGTATTGGTAGGAAAGCAAGATACCATCGAGAAATCCTTCTCGAACTTGGAGGAAAAATCACTCATCTGAGTTTTAGTTGAGGTCACTATTTGATTTGTTGTTGCCTCCCTTTAACTTTCTTCTTGTTCAGATACTATAATGCATAATATCCTTGCTTGTGCCATATGAAGCACTTGATTTTACTCAATTCCTTCTTCCCCCTATAGGAGGCTGAATCCTCACTCTTTCCCTTACCCTTGCTGGGTCCTTTACAATTTCCCTTCTTCGACTAACCAATTAAGGCCAGGTTCTCATGACTACCCTTCTTGCTAGCCTTTGACTATATCTGAGTCTCCTTCTAGATACAGTCATCCCAAAGCCTTTTAAAGTCAATAAGGTTTTCATGAGCACATATGCCTTTAACAAATGGTTTCCATGACATTGTCAATGGATCGAGTGCCATGTTCACCAAATCTGCATCGACCACCATCTCCCCAACTGTTGCAACTTGATCATATATCTGTGTGATGTTCATCATGTAACTGGTAACGATATATGATCTGGACATCTCCACGGATCTGAGTTTGTTCCGCAAGATCATCTTCATGTTAATGTTCTCACTACGATAGAGGATTACCAGTGCATCAAACGTATCCTTGGCAATATTCTTCTCGAATATGTGTGAGATAAAGTGATATTTAATGACATTCATGGTCATTCACTTGGCTTTTACCTCCTTCTTATTGTGGGCTTCCAACTGCCACAAATCTGTTGGTGGTGTCACAAAATCTTTCATGATATCCCATAGATCATTCTCTTCCAACAAAAGAGTAACCCTTACCTTCCAAGATATAAAATTAGAGGCACCATCCTCAAACCCGAAGCTCAATGATGCCATCTGTTATCTACACACAAACTTCTACTCTTTGATCTTTTAATCAGAGTAGCTCTATTACCATGTGAAATTTTCCAAACCCTAGGTGACTCTTGTCATATGCTTCTTTATTAAATAAATTGGATGTCAAATGTACTCATTAATAGAAATGTAAATTTGAGCATGGATAAATCGCACAAATGGTTGGAAAATATAAACGATGGAAGCAAAATAACTTTTCAAGTACACAATAATTTCTATCCTTCAAATCAATTTATCATTAATGATCAAAACTTACAAGGACACCTCAAAATTGAGGTTTTCAGCTTGATGGACACTCAGATCTACACTATATCTATCTATTGGTCACTCAGATCTACTAGATATGCTTTTTGAACACTTGGATATGCACTAGATTTGTTTGTTGGTCACTCATATCTGCTAGATTTCTTTTTGGTCAATCAGATTTGCTAGATCTTTTTGCTGGTCACTTAGATCTGCACTAGATCTACCTGTTGGAAACTCATATCTACACTAGATCTTCTTTTTGGACACTTATATCTGCTATATATGTCTGATGGTCCTCAAATTTGTTAGATTTGTGTACTGGTTACTCATATATGCACTATTTATGCTTGTTGGACACTCATATCTACACTAGATCTGCTCGTTAGACACTTATATATGCTAGATTTGTCTGTTGGTCACTAGGATTTGCACTAGATTTACCTACTATTCCTAAGATATGCATTGAATCTAGTTGGACACTCAGATATGCATTAGATTTACCTGTTGGACACTCAAATTTGCTAGATTTGTCTGTTGGTTACTCAAATCTGCACTAGACTGAACAATTGTACAACACTGTTTGATCTTATCTAACCGTGTCTTCTCTCATGTGCTCTGAATCTGCTCAACTGATCTCACTCTGATCTCTTGAGTCTTCTTGGTGTACAAAAGTGTGTCTTTATCCTCTAACTTGACTTGCCTTTATACTTTAGTTGAAACCCTAATCTCACTTTGAGATCTACGGTTGACATTAGTCTAAATCACTAATATATTAAAAATGCACTTTATTGGACTCAACATCTAATTAAAATATTTTCATATTATAAATGAAGTGAATTACAAAACAGATTTGACTTGGACAACTTCATGCACGTTTTCCACAAAACCTGTGTAGAAGTTCACGTCCGAGTTACAAACATCAACACATACTTCTTGACCACGTAAGCCCTAGTGGGAATAAGGCACTTATCTTCTCGCAACAACCAACAAAAAAACCCTTAAATCTAAAATCTTTTTTTTTTCCCTGTTTAGAAATAAATATAACGATGAAAAATCAAAGAAAAATATTAATTTAGATTTCTTTCCTAGTTTAGTGCATAGATCATTGATTATTTCATTTATTATATTAGTTTTATTAAGGGTTTGTGCTTAATTATATATCTCTAATCCTAAAAAGGCAAAATCAACATACATAGTTGTGCGTTGATTTAAGGCTTTCCCAAATTTGGAAAACACATAACAATAATTAAAATTAGGTTTGAAGAAACCCTAAGGATAGGGTTTGGTGCTCAAAGGTTCATATATACTCATACCTAACTTATATTTCATTTCTAGATTGTTATTACAAGTTTATCTTACATATCTAGAGGTGAAATTGATCTCATGAGTGTTTATAATTGTTTATCATTCATTTGGAGATTTTATTAGTGAATGCTAGTGCTAACATTCGAAACACTAAGGGGGATTTGCCACATATTTTTTAGGTTCTTGCTTGAGTCCTTGTTATATATCTTTAGAACTTGATTCTAACATTTGTTGGGATGTTATTGCATTGCATATATCTTTCCCCAATGAAATTGTCCAAGACGTCTTGCTCTTGAGTCGATTATCTCTCTCTTGGATGGTTTTCTCTTCCTTGAATTCTAAAATTTTTGCGTTAATTTATCATAAAAACATATTTAGAAGTTGTGGATTGGCGTCAGCTTGTCCTTGTTCTAGCAAATGATCATTGGTAATCAAAGCACACATTACACCATTGATTTATGTTAATTGATTACACTCTTTGTGCCCTAAAGTAGCTTAAAAGTGGTTCTTGCCTCTTTGAAGTTTCATTTGTTGAGTGATAGTCATTTAATTGAAAAATTGAAGTTGTTTAATTGTTTATATTTCATATCATATTTGACACACACATCCACTAACTTTTAACCCTCTTTCTCAAGTGCATATATTGGTTTTTTATGCTATTGTTTCTAAATTGATTATCTCTAAAGCATTTAATCACTTACTACAATCCTTGTTCATCTAGTTGTTATACATTTTGTGAGTTCTTTGAAGTGAACCATAAAATTGCATGGTAATTAATTCACTATGAGGTTTACTCAATCGATAGGGATTCCCCCCTTGGCTTCTAGGAATTCTCCTAAAGTGAAGGGGAAATTGTACAAAGGTGACAATGGTGCATTTCCCATCTTATTGCCCCAAATTGGCATCTGTGTCGAGACTTTCATTAATGGCATCATTGAGGAAGAAGTGTGCATAGATCATACTTATGGATTTGAGGTAAACCAAAAGGAGTCCCATGTTTACAAGCTTAAAAAGGCCTTGTATGGACTCAAGTAAGCACCGAGAGCATGGTATTCTAGGATAGATGGTTATTTGCAGAGTACGAGTTTCACCAAAAGTGAAGTAAATCCTACTTCTATTATATATTTGTTGGGACTGATCTACTTATTTTGTTGTTGTATGTAGATGACTTGTTTCTTATAGGTGCATAGACGCTCATTGTAGGGTGCAAAGTAGCCTAGGTTGTTGATTTTGACATGAAGGACATTAACATGATGCATTACTTCTTGGGGTTGGACGTTTGTCAAAGACCAAGGGAGATATTCCTTAGGCATGGTAAGTCTATAGTTGAGATTCCAAAGAGGTTTTAGATAGAGGACTGCAAACCTCTCACCACACCCATGATCACTAATCTGAAGAAGTTGACATCTTTAGATTCAGATTTGGTGGATCCCACATTGTAGAGGAAGCTATTAGGTTCCTTGATGTAGTTGGTCAACACTAGACCGAATATATGTTTTGTAGTGAACACCTTGAGTCAATTAATGGTGGAGCTGAGGTAGGAGCATTGGTTAGAAATAAAACATGTGCTCGAGTACTTGAAGGGCACAATGGAGTATGGTATGAGATATGTTGGACACGGTGAAGAGAAGTCTTAGGGGCATACAAAGTCATAATGGGATGGCAGTCCAGTAGACAGAAATAACACCTCAGGGTGATTCTTTACCTTGGGTTCAACAATGATATTCTATTTCAACAGGATGCAGACTTTGATCGCACTCAACTCAATAAAGAAAGAATACATGGCATATGGTACTGCTAGTTATGAGGCCATCTAGCTTTGCAAGTTACTTGTAGGAATATTTGATAATGACTGGGATGTCATGATCATTTACTGTGATAATCAAAGTTGCATCAAACTCTCTAAGAATCCATTATTTCATGATGGGTCCAAGCACATAGAGATGAGATATCCCTTCATATGAGACATTATTTAGAAGGAAGCAATGAAGCTTGGTGTATTCCCACGTGATTTGATAAAAAGGAAGTTTCAGGCATTCAAAGACAAACTTGGATTGGTGCATAATTCCTTCCTCACTAAGAGGGAGAGTTGAGAAATATTGCTTGAATAAGAGCTTACACATGGGTTCAATGTGAATGTGTTGGAAGTGGTTCGAGATATTTTGAAAAGTAACTATATTTTATAATTCACTTTAGGAAAAAGTGAAAAGTCTTATATTTAGTTGTTTAGTCTAATAAAGTGCATTTCATGCATTAATGACTTAGACTAGGATTAAGCTCAACCATACTTCTCACCGAGAGATTAGGGTTTTGGTTAAAAGTATAAAGACAAGTAAAGATAGACAGTTTGGATATAGTTTTTGTCAGACATTGACAACAACCAATTGAGTAGAGTTGAAGAGTAGGAGAGGAGCCATAGTAGAAGGAAAGAGGTTTTACAATCACCATCCATAAAGAAGTCGTACATCAAATCCATACATCCATATGAAGCCATACAATAGATATGTACAATTGTATGAACCCATACAATCTTCATTGCATGTTATTTCTTCTCAGTTTTTGTGCAAATCTGTTTATGAGGTGATCTTGTTTAACCATGCAACTGCTAGTTTGGCGGATTGTGGAGGAATGAAAAGTCGATTTTGAAGGATAAATTACCTATGTATGTGTAAAACTATTTTATGCTTCCAATATTTACGTTTCCAACTATTGTGTGATTGATGCCATGGTCTGAAATTAATTTCTTCATTAATTAAATTCAACAATGTATTTGTTTAATTGAGATCACAAGGATAATAGTCACCTAGGATTGGACTTTTTTACAACTTAATGGAAACAAAACACAAAATAAATACTTGAATGTAAAACTCTCAACAATCCACCAAGATCTTGAATAGGACTTGTCAACCTCATGGTAAAGATAATGCATGGTTGGTTTGTTTCATGAAAAAGTTTGTTGATGATTTTGTTTGGGATAGAAAACTATATTAAGCTTAGTAAAAATACCTCACATGTATGTCTTGATTAAATTTAGATTTGCATCATCAAACCAGCGCTCATATGTTCTCTAGATTGAGCGTTCCCCTTTTCCTAATTCTACACGTATTTATTTATCTCACTCTTTCACTTTCTTCTTATTGTTTATAGCAACACTAACATTACTCTGATGATACTTTGTCTATCAAATATTTTGAGAATTCCCCTTAAGCTCTCTTTCCCTATACCTCATCCCAAGCACAAGATCTGTGATATGTATCCTTTGTAGCCTCGAATAATTGGAGCAACATATATGATGCTTGGGTGGGATCCTCATCCCAGTTATGGAGAAAGTAACGAAATTATTGTTATCATTATATGTATGCATTTGGGATTATGCTCGGACATCCACTTTCGTAGGCATTTTTTAATGGTTTGAGAGATAAAGTGAACAATCAATATCCTCAATAAGAATAGAAAACTCATTCATCTTGATCAATAATTCTTTTAGCTCTATGTTTGTATGGATCTATCAGAACTCAAAATCATAGACTTCTTGACCCAAATAATAAACAATGGAGATAGTCATGTTATATTTATATGTACTTAGAGGCCCGTAAAGCAAGTAAGTTTTCTTCCATGGTCTTACAATGTTTTGATAGAATTCTTGCGCTTTGGAAAATTAAATGTGCCTACGAGTTTAAAGAACATTGACTCCCATGGATGAGTATGCATTGTGATATTCCCTGGATATGAATTTAAGATGCAATCCTCATGCATCATATGGATACACATAACAAGTTCTCTCTTATATGGGTGTCCATGGAAATTATCAACATTGCCATTCTCTCCAAATATTTATTGTGATTTTTAACACTTTCAAATTCCTCCAAAGAACTCTAGTATGGCTATGTTCGCATGACAATTTATTTATATTTAATGCACATATTTGAAACCTTAATGATATTTAGTCGCCAACTAGCTTTTGATAGTCTCGAGATGCTATCTTTTGGTAGTGGAAGTCGTTGGCAAGGTTTTGTGCACCAGTTAGCCTTGCCATTAATGTTGGTCCTCAGACCTTGATATAACTTGAAATTTTAAGTTGTTATTAATGTTGATCTTAGAATCTTGTTATAATATTTATTTTTATTTAAAACCTTGTAGATAATAAAGATTCCATCTCCATTAATGACAAGTATGTTTGGTGCAAGAAGTTTGCCTAGTGATTGAGTGGGCCTAATGGTTAAGAACATGTAATTCCTCCTTGGAGGTCACAAGTTCAAATCAAGAGGGGTGTAGGGTATGTATACCTCCATAGACTTTAGCATTCAAATCATTGCACAAAGGGGATCCCTTGTCCCACAAACAAGGGGGTCTCATACACCAATTTGGTGTCTCGCTTGGTCATGACCTTAATTTGACATCTTTAGGAAACCCCAATAACATATAAATCATACCTCTAAACGAATGTTATAATGAAATTACAAATTTTATTTTATTTTCATTTTTTTCTATTATTTATTTATTTCTGGAAAAAAAACTACCTTAATATGTTTTTTTTATAACTTATCATTCACAATGCCCTAATATATTTTGCCAACAAATGTAGTAACGTGTCTATTAAGGTTTTGTTGCATTGATATATGTTACAACTTTATACACTAGGGATAATGCTAAACAAATTACATCCAATTTTATTTCCCTATAACATTTTCAACTTTAGAGGCTAGTTAAAGGAATACAATGAAGCATTGGTTAAGGTTGAGTTATTCATGTTATGTGGAGTGAATACTAAAAGTAAGAATTATTTTGAGTTGTTTGTATTTTTATTTTTTTCAACCTTAAATCGCTCATGTTTTGGATTGACAATCTTTATAACTGTCTAAAAATACAATAAATCGTTATTTTTATTAATTATTGTCGAAGGTTTGGAACTAATGCGACAAGTTCACTCTCCATCTTATATTAGTTAATGTTTAACTTTTAAACATTTTCATGTTGTCCAAAGTTTTATGTATAGTTGATATTTTTTTGAGTTGTATTTTATTTTTTTGTATTTTTATTTTTTTCAACCTTAAATCGCTTATATTTTGGATTAACAATCTTTATAATTGTCTAAAAATACAATAAATCGTGAATTTTATTAATTCTTGTCGAAGGTTTGGAACTAATGCGACGAGTTCACTGTTGATCTTATATTAGTTAATGTTTAACTTTTAAACATTTTCATGTCGTCCAAAGTTTTGTGTATAGTTGATATTTTTTAAAATTTAAATGATGCAAATAATTTTATTTAATCCAATTTCTATTTGTTATAAACTTTGAGGTTTAATTGTCGAGTTGGTGATAAAGTTCTCCGAAACAATAAATATTTAAGCATTCATATCAAAGCTCATTAATAAATCGGGCATAATGTACTTATGACATTTTTTTGTTTAAAGACACTATTAGCATCAACTACCTCATAGTACTTAATTGTTTTTAATTTTTATGTACATTTCTTTTTTTGAATGTGTAATTAACAACCTCACCGCCTTGGGGTACTTATTCTTATCTTTGTCTGTAATTTAGACCCAAGAGTATTTTTTCATTTTAAGATGTTACGCTTGAATAAGCAACAAGAGAGCATTAAAAACTTACAAAGACTACTCATGCCTTCATCTGAGACTCCATAGGCAAGCAAAAAACACGGGATTTGAGCAAAATCAATAACTTGAGTATGTAACATTTATTTATTTTGTTGTTTTGTTGCTAAGATGCTACACTTGAATAAGCAAGTAGAGGACATTAAAAACTTACAAAGGCTACTCACGTCTTCATTCAGGACTCCATACGCAAACAAAACACACAGGCATAAGTGGAATCAATAACCCAAGTATGTATTTTTACTTATTTCCTTATTGTTTATTTATCATTATTTTTCTTCAATTTTGCTTGTAAAATTGTCTCATGCTATCTGCAAAGATGTGCCTATTTTTCTTTATTAATCTAATATCTTTGATGGAAGAATACAACTAACTTAGCAGATGCAAGAATACAACTAACTTAGCAGATGCAACTCTTTCAATTAAAGCTTTAAACTCTAAAAGCAATCGAAAAACATTATTTGAGCAAATGAAGCACTTAAAAATGTCACTAGCATCATTGATAACAAGCCCAGGCCCAAAAGTGCATAACACTTATTCGTTAGATTAGTATTTACCATATCAAATTTCTGAGGGATTTAAGAGTTCTATATTCTTATTTTCGTATGTAGAAAACTCCTCCTATCATCTTGGAGTTGCAACACTATGAGAGAAGTCCATTATGAGTGAGTGCTTAAACCTCAAACGAGGTTGGGCTCAAACAAGGAAGATAGTAAGTAGTCCATGCCCACTACTTGTACATTTTCCATAGTCTCAAGGGCCCAGAGAAATCATCCCTTCAATATCAAAGCAAGTTAGAAAGCAAAGTGATTTTGTGGGGTTCACTCAATCTTATTATTCATCCCAGGGATTTAAAGACATTAAAAACCCCTCCTTATAAGACCCACGACCAAGGCCTTTCAACCTACTAGCGAGTAAGCGAGATGTATGTGGGTCTCTTTCCAACCAACCAGTCGAACTCCAAAAGAATATTCTTTGCAATGAAATAGATAAGAGTTTTACATAGCCTCAAAGCCTCCCTTGATAAGCTTCCAAGGTATCCCTACAAAGCAAAACAAAACCAAACACATATGCATAAGAATATGCCAATCTCAATGTTTATGTTTGTAGAAAGCAAAGTGCTATACATTTTAGGTGGACTTCTTCGAGACTTGTGTGAAGAACATTGTAACTTTATGTTTTTTAAACTTAAAAGGCCATTTAAAATTCATCTTCCTTATCATATTTAAACCAAAACAAACCCATTAAGTAGCACATTTAAATAATAACTATACAGTCATAAAAAAATAAAAATCCATGTTAGTTTATAAATTTGGTAATTCTTTTCATGTTGGTTGTATAATGGTAAGATGAATATGAATTAATTATTTACAATAGTAACACTTGAATAAGATGATATTATTTACTAATAACCAATTCACCTGGAAGATTTCGTAATCTTGAAAGAAAATGCCTAGCCAGCTCATTCTTTCTGATGCGACCTCCTTGGCCTCCTCATAAGAGGAGGTTGGCCATGTTGATGATAGGTATATGCAGGCCAATGGAATCAATAGTCAATGTTCTATTGTGGGTCACATGATCTCTTCTTAAGATTTGATTAAACATATTATCACAACAACATAACATTGAATCAGAGGGTCATTGCATCGTATCAAAGATTACATTGGTTATAAGGTAACATGGGAGGCTATTTTGATGGACACATATTCTAGAAGATATCAAATGGGATAACCCTAGATTGAATCCTTTATGGAAGGAAGGTATTGTCATATGTAACACATGCATTAATATTTGAACATCCTAAATATGGATTGGAAACAAAGTCAGAACATGGTGATAACACTTGTAATTTATGAGATCTGAACTAGGTAAGCAATTATTCCCCTACCTCCTTCTTCACAGTGAACAATAAAAATGCCACTTATTACCTTTTTTTTATTTTTATTTTTAAAAGCATCATGTGCTTAGCCCATAAGCAACACCAACCCCAACGAGAGGCACCCTTAATTTTGCATGATTCACTCTCGGCACATCATCACCAACTACTTCAACACTCTATGGCTCATGGATTAGGGTGTTTGCGAGTGCTTGATGTGTAGGTTGTACTTTTTATTACTTTAATGGACGTCATCTTTTTTTTTCCCACAGAAAATTTCACATTATATTTATATAGAAATATAAGTTGTTCTCTTAACAATCAATTACAACAGAGGATATCCTTGAGTTTTCATGGACTGTTACCATCAAAATTACATAGAGATTTTCCAAATCCCCTACATTTAATTATGTCATCTCCAAAGAGTCCCAAAAGTACTCGTTCTAAAGCTACACAAAAGGAGTTGCCCAAAAAA
>JASDQU010505759.1:103919-119548 GCA_032191745.1 Picea mariana | reverse complement strand
TTAGTATACTGATCTTTGGAAATGGCAGATTCCACTAAAAATCAAACTGTTTTCTTGGTTGATGATTGAACAGAAAATACTAACCTGGGATAATCTGGTAAGGAGAGGTTTTGTAGGCCCTAGTTTATGTGTATTATGTGGGATTGAAGGGGAAAATACAAAACACCTCTTTGTGGATTGTACATTTACCAAAGATATCTGGTACAATATACTAAAGAATTTAAAGATTAAAGGTATTTGGGAAGGGGGGCATGTAGCAGAATGTTACACTAACTGGATAAAAATTAAGGATAATTCCAAGGACTTACCAAGTGTTATCTATTGGGAGATATGGAAACAAAGAAATCTGGTAATTTTTGAAAATCGGTTGCCTAACAAGAATAGAGTGTACAACAGTATATTATAGGGTGTGGTCGAAATTATTACACATAAGAATGTTAAGGGAAGAAGAATTGATAGACCTCCTTTACTAGACTGGGAGATGACTATGGGGTTTTTTTATGGAGCCTCACAAGAAAAAGGTAGAAAATGTGGGGTTGGTGTGGTTATTAAATGTCCCTATCTAGGAACTTTCAGAATGAAGATGACTTGTGGTTATGGAACTAATACAAAAGGGGAATTACTTGCTCTGTGGTGCATTCTTTATTTTGCATGCTACAAAAAGATAAATAGGATTCAATTAGCACGATATTCAAATATTATTATAGACTAGTTCACTAATGATAACCATCTGCAGGTGATCTCTCTTAAGCTCTGGATGACAAGAATTCGAGCGTTGAGCAAAAATTTTATCCAGATCAAAACTCAACATATATACATGATATACAATAAAGAAGCAGATAAGCTCTCAAATGAAGCCCTTACCTTAGAAGAAGATGGAATATTTTTCTCTGAAGAACATGATGGTCACAGAGACAACTTTGAAAGAATCGAATTTTGAAAATATAAAAAGAGAAATCAACAATTTTTTTTTTTTTTTAATGTAATGCATAATTGTATTTTCAAGTTAAGTTATATGTTGAGTAGTAAGCACTGAATTGTTTTGTTTTTTTGGGTAAAAGATTAGCATAATAGTTCTTTTTTATTAAGACAGTGAATGCCTTAAAGGTCAAATATATATGTAAATCTGACTCAGAAAGTTTATATTAACTAATATGAATTTTTTCCTTTATTGGAAAAAATTAATATTTTATTTTAATATGTTTATGAGTTTGTTAGTAAAGGAGTTTAAAATAACTTTAAAAATATATAAGTGAATTTAATTTAAAACTGGATAAAATTATCTTAAATTAATGAAATTGTAAAAGTTATCAATTTAAAATTTAAAAATATATAAGTGAATTTAATTTAAAATTGGGTAAAATTATCTTAAATCAATCAAATTGTATTGAAAAATTTATCAATTTAAAATTATAATTTTATTAAATAAATATGGGGCAATTAATGTGATAATCAAATATTTAGTAATTGTTAAATAAATATGTGGTAATTAATGTGGTAGTAAAATATTTAATAATCAATAATGTATTTTAATACTTTTATGAGTAAAGGAATTGAAAATAACTTTAAAAAGATATAAGTGAATTTAATTTAAAATTGGGTAAGATTATTTTAAATTAATAAAATTGTATTGAAAAAATTATCAATTTGATAAAAATTATATGCTTGGATTTTAATATTAATAAATTTAATAAATTTAAATTTTTATGAAGTGTAGCTTTTTTCTTAGTTTAATATTGATAATAATAAAAATATTATCACATTTAAATTTAAAGAGAAATTGTGGTGTAACAGAAAATTAGAGTAAGAGAAAATTAAGATACTATAAGGAGGTGGTTAAAATAAAATTTGAATATCTGATGAACTAGATTATAATGAAATTAAACAATTCTTCATTTTTGTGATACTAAAAAGGTTGAAGAAGAAAAACACTTTCTCTTAAAATATCTAACTTATACTCAAATCAAATCTCAATTTCATAATATTTATTACAAGTTATCAACCTTTTAAACTCCACATTAAATCTCAATTTCATAATATTTAATATTAAATTATAGTGAAATTAAACAATTCTTCATCTTTATGATACTAAAAAGGTTGAAGATAAAAACACTTTCTCTTAAAATATCTAACTTACATCCAAATCAAATATTAGTTTCATAATATTTATTACAAGTTATCAACCTTTTAAACTTCATATTAAATTTCAATTTCATAATATTTAAGACACTACTATTTTTATCTTTTAACTTATACAAACTAAAATAATTTAAAAATGTCCATTTTCAAACTCATTAAAATTATTTATTTTAAATTCAATAAACCAAAAATGATTTTAATATTGATATGAATTATCATTTTAATAATATAAGTTATAAATTTTAATAATATATAATATAAAATTTTAATTTTAATTTTAATTTTAATATTATTTTTTAAAATAATTTAAGAATGTCCATTTTCAAACTCACTAAAATTATTTCTTTTAAATTCAATAAACCAAAAATGATTTTAATATTGATATGCATTATCATTTTAATAGTATAAGTTATAAATTTTAATAATATATAATATGAAATTTTAATTTTAATTTTAATATTATTTTTTAATAATTATAAATTTTAATAATATATAATATGAAATTTTAATTTTAATATTATTTTTTAATAATTATATAAGTATAATTTATTTATTATTGTAACACACATTTGATAAAAAGAAATGTGTTCTAAATAAAATTAAAAAAATTAAAATTAAAATAATTAATCATTGTTTTAAAGAATGATAAATTAAATGTTGAGTATAGTCTAAACATAGTATGATAATGAGTAATAAATATATGTTAAAGAATGATAAATTAAATGTTGAGTATAGTCTAGTATGATAATGAGTAATAAATATAATGTGAATATAAAAAAATAATGATTATTATTAATGTAAATACATAGCATTCAACTATACAAAATGAGGATTATAATTCATTTTATTTAATAATTTGCAATTTTCAAAATTTGTGTTTAGATAACTTAGTGTTGTATTGTGATGATATAAGTTTTTAGTTTTTAATATTTTTAATTATTAAATTATTAAATGATTAAATGATTTTATATCAATTTTTAAAATTTATTTATTATATATTTATTATAATTTATTTATTTTTAAAAATAAATTAATTTTTAATAAAAAAAATTATATTTAACTATCATTATTTTAATCATAGTTTACATCATTATTCTATCTTAACTATGACTAATAATTATATGCTAACTCATTTTATACAAATATTAGAATCATGGTACATTGCATAACCTCTCTTTATCAATATGCATTTTCCTTCAATTTGATTTATTAAATATTGTTGTACATTCAACAATTAAAAAATATATTAATAATTGAGTTATGCATAAGTTTCACAATAAATCTAACTTTCTTCAAATCTAACTTCATATGAATGTTATGGTTTGTAAAAATTACATACTCTTGTTTAATTGATAATCTAGTAATTTGTAAAAAAAAGTTTACTTGGGAAAGATTGTTTATGATTCAACTAGTGGTGGGGGCCTAGTATTTTTCATACACACACTAATGAGGTTGAGAAAGAATTTGCCTAGTGTAGGGGTCTGGCCATTGAACACTCTCCTATAAAGACCCGAAGCACCCAAAAAAATCTGGCGAGTATGAATTCATAGTCAATGGACTCTGTACCTTCCTCCACTGACAGTGGGGCTCTTAAAGCAATGAAAGCCCTAGCGAGGGATAAGTAATGTTATTACTCTCTTTAAATCTAAGAAGGATTGGGGGCACCCTCAAAGTCGCTTCTGTATGATGTCTTTTGGATCGTACTCGCTCGGACATCGTTTTTTTACAGGAAACCTTAGTTCATGAGCAAAAAGTCAGAGATTTCATGCATTATCTTCGACCTTCCTAGGTTTCATGTGCTGTCAACTCGTTGGGTACTTATGGAGGTTTATTAGTCACTTGGGACCCAAACATTTATGATCTGGTTCCTCACCTTTCTATTGGTGGTATTTTGTTGACAAACATGTGTATTTTAAACAAGAGGGAGATCTCCTTGCTCAATATTTATGGCCCATGCTCGGATCATAAACACTTTTGGAGTTCAGTGGTCGACAATGATCTACGGTCTTATAAAAATCTGATCATTGCTAGCGATCTGAACATTACCTTCTAACCGGATGAGGTCTAGGGAGGATCCTCTCATCCCCGAACTTTGGATGGGTATTTCAAAGATTCATTCCTTTCCAAAAATCTGATAAATATCCAACCAAAAAAACTAGTCCCTACCTGGCGGAATGGTCGACCTGGAATTGAGGTCATAACCAAGCGATTGGATAGATGTTTAGTTTCTAAAAATTTATTATCTAGCGTTGCCATCTATAGATCCTAGGTGGAGTACCCTTTTATCTCTGATCACGCACCTGTTTTAGTTCAGCTGGAGATTCCTCCCTTTTACAAAGCCTATCCTTTCAAATTAAATTCTCATTAGTTGCACAAAAAGGAATACATGGCTCTAGTACACAAGATATGGAATAATCCTATTTTCTTAACCGAATTTGGTAGACAACGCAAAATCATCTAGAAATTAAAGGTTTTGAAAACACATTCTAGATTATGGATTAAGAAAAGAATTGGCAGGAACAAGTATCATCTGGTGACTTTAGAGACTGAAATAAGGGATACAATTATGAAATTGGTGGGGGATTCAACAAATCTAGAAGCGGAAAAACATCTCCATAATATGGAACTAGAAAGGAATAAACTATTACATGGATTTGAAGAACAGTGGAGACTTCATAGCAGGGTGATCTGGGTTCATAACGGTGATCAAAACACCAAGTTCTTTCACAATTATGCCAATCACAGTAGGATTCAAAAACATGTTTGGTAGCTCACTGATAAAAATGGGTATACACACTCAGGTCAAGGAGATATAAAGGAGGAAGCTATTCAATATTTCAAAAAAAAATTCAAGGCTCTGATTATCCCGTCGACTACTGAACAAGTCAAGATCACTGGTCTATACTCCCAGATGGTTAATGATGAAGAGTCTAGTTCTATGTACAGACCAATAACTATGGAGGAATTAAAGGCCATATTATCTCTTTTCAAAAAAGATAAAAAGTCCAGGGCCTGATGGCTGGACTATCGAATTTTTCACTTACTTTTTTGATTTAGTAGGGGAGGATCTCCTTGATATGGTTGAGGAGTAGAGATTGAGAGGATCTATTGTTGGGAGCCTAAATTCGACTTTCCTGACCCTTATACCAAAAGCAAACAAACCAGTTACTTTTTAAGATTTCCTCCCTATCTCATTGTGTAACCTTTGCTATAAATTAATTTCAAAAATCATCGCGAATCGGATAAAATTGATCCTGTCTAAATGACTTTCTGCAGAACAGTTGAGTTTTTTACAAGGGAGGAGAATTCAAGATGTTATAGGAACAACACACGAGAGTCTTCATAGCATAAAAAGAAAGAAATTAAAGTCACTTGTTTTGAAATTGGATCTGCGGAAAGCATATGATTGCGTTGATTGGGATTTTTTAAGGATGACTTTATTACAAGTGGGCTTCGGTCTCGAGATGACCAAGTGGATTATGAGTTGTGTAAATTCCTCTTCTTATGCAATTTTACTTAATGGCGAGGCTATAGATTTTTTCAGAAGTGACAGAGGACTACGCCAAGGTTGTCCATTATCTCCATTATTATTTATCTTGGTTATGGAAGGCCTCAACCTTTTATTAAAATAAAGAAAAGGGGAAGGAAATTTAACAGGTATAAAAGTGTCCAGAATGATAAAAATTCTTCATTTATTATTTGTGGATGATTGCCTAATTATGACAAAGGTTACATTAAAAGAATGGTTGGAAATTGACAAAATTATTAAGTTATTTTGTAAAGCATCAAGACTTCAGGTTAATGATTAAAAAACAACAATGCATTTTGAGGGTTTATCTGATGCTGACCTTATCCCTTTTTAGTCCTTTCTTCCTTATACCTTTATTGATCTTTCATTCAGTTTCAAATATATTGGATACTTTCTCAAGACTTGGGTGTATAGGGCTGATGACTGGAATTGGCTAGTGACCAAAATGGAAAAAAAGATTGGATTATGGTGCAATAGGTGGTTATCGTTGGGTGCACGATACATTTTATTAAAGTTGGTTTTGGAGAGTCAGTCGGTATATTGGATGTCTTTGGAGACCATCCCTTGCTCTGTATTGAACAAGATTCAAATACTTATGTCCAATTTCCTCTGGAGTGGTCACAGAGAAACTCAACAAGTTCATCTTTGCAGGTGGGATATTCTTTCCAGAGCAAAGAAGTGTGGTGGTTGGGGGTTTCACAACTTATTTCTTTTCAACACTTCCTTAATGGTAAAAACTTTATGGCGTGTGCTGACTCAAGAAGGCATTTGGCACAATGTAATAATGGATAAATATATGCCCAATACAATAGTTACCAATTGTTTTAGACTGGCCTCCCACAAACAAACATTTGCGTCAAGGATTTGGAATAGTCTTATAAAATCGGTCCATGTGATTACTCATTGGATTAGCTAGTTACTAGGTTCGGGCCACCTTATTTCCATTAGTAGAGATAGTATTTTAGGACTAGGTGACAGTTCCTTGCTCTTAGACGCTCTTATCACACTTTTAAGACAACAAAGAATCACAATTCTTTCTCAAGAAAAAGGTTCACAGGACCACTTTACTTATTCCAAAAACTGGATATGCAACGAGGAGTTGGGTATTATAGGTAACCTGGAAACTGAATGGGACTATTATCGTAGAGCACTTATAGGTGTTGGTATCACGATCCAGGATACAACATATACTTTGATATGGAGCAGGGGCGATTCTTCAGGGACCATATCGGTTTAAAATATTTATTCAGCTCTTATATCTACTTAGAGATATTCGACCTGTGGTAGTTGGCGGTTAAATATTTGGAAATGGGACCTACAACTTAAGATCAAATTATTCATTTGTATGGAAGCTGAAAACAAGATTTTATTCTGTGATATTCTTAAAAAAAAAGGATGGGAGGGCCTAGGCCTTTCCTTTTTATGCAAACAAAGTACCGAAGATAACAACCATATTTTCATTCATTGCACCTTCACCTGGGGAAGATTAAATTCAAATCTGAAGCTAAAAAAAACTTGGGAAGGGACTTCACTTTCTGAGTATTTTTTTTCATGGACAAAGGACAAATCAGTTTCTCCAACTCTTGTTGCCCTTACCTGCGGGTATATTTGGTTAGAGAGAAATAAAGTCATTTTTGAGAATGCATCTCCTTCAGTTCTTTCAGTAGTCTACAAGACTCTTGGATCTCTCAATAGGCTTCCTTCATCTAAAAAATATTTCCCAGTAAGAACTTGCTCGATCACACAACAAGTTGGCACCATTATTGCATGTTTTGATGGGGTTTCACTTTCAGGAGGCAAGCAGTGTGCAAATGGTGGTGTTATCAAAACATCAAATGTGACTATATATAGATGGTATTTCAACTACGGGGAAGAAACCAATACTAAGGTAGAACTTTTGGGAGTCTATGCTACTCTCACACTTGCTAATATTTTGTCTGTTAAAAAAATAAAGGTATTGGGGGGCTCAAAGGTAATCATTGAATGGCTAAACAATAGAGGTAGACTACAGGATATCGCCATTGAAGGATGGAAGCTCAGAACAATGGATTTAATCATTTTTTTTTCAAGAAATTAGCTTTCATCATATATTTAGGGAATTTAACAAGGAGGCAGACCAATTATCAAAACAAGCAATCTATGAACCGGAAGGTAGAATATCATATTTCAAGTGGGAAAATGGTGCCGCAGGACCTCTAACACATCTCAACCTTTTTTGATACTTCCCTATAGTCGATTTTTGAAGAGGCCTACTATTATTTTTGGACTCCTTTTCATATGAAATGGATACTAGTTTGAGTAGATGAACTTTTTTTACTTCTATTATGTTTATTTTCCATCTCTAAGAAGCATATATCCTTGGAGGATTGTAAGGAAGCTATATTTTGGATTTTTGGATAGTCTTTCATGGTTATTATTGACTAGTATGACATGCTTGATCGAATCTTTGTATTGAACCTGAAGATGTAAAAAAAATTGTACACTAATATAATTTTGAGCGAATTTTCTATTGGAAAAAAAAGTGATAAAACTTCAAACATTAAAAGCTACAATTTTTTCATATCAATGTTCTAAACATGACAATGTTATTTTTTTAGTGTAAAGTATTTTGATAGTTTTTTAATAATAAATTATATAACTTATTGACAGTGCAGGCATTCGCTTAACACCATCCGATGATGAGTTATGTTGGGAGGGTGGTGACGGATCAGGTTTCCCATCGACAAAAAACCTCTACAAGGCGATGGCAATTGCTCTATGGACTCCAACTATTCGGGATTGGACCTACAAGCTCTGGTCTTGGGATTTGTCACTTAAACTCAAGTTATTCTTCTGGATGTTATTGAAAAAGAAAATTTTGACCTGGGATGTTTTGTTAAAGCGCGGATGGGAAGGCCCAAGCATATGCATTCTTTGTGGAGGCAATCAGGAAACCAACAATCATGTATTTATCACTTGCCCTTTTACTCGGGAAGTATGGACACATTTGGAAGGAATGATGAAGTCAAAGATGACTTGGCAAGGTAATTCGGTCGATGAATGCCTTTCAAAATTTGATGAACAACTCCATTCCAACATCAGTTTACCAGCAGTGGTCTTTTGGGTCACTTGGCTTGAGAGGAACAACCTCCTTTTCGATAATGGATCGACTTTCCCATTAGTGGTAGCTTCTAAGGTGATGTTTTTTTACAATGTCGAAAAGAATCTTCAGGTGACACCCTCTTTAAAAAAGAACAGATTTCCACCTCCACTTCAAAGACAAATGTGTTGGTTTGATGGAGCGGCAACCGGGGATGAAAAAAACAGTGGGGCCAGTGGCATTCTCACTGTTTCTCATAAACACTTTATCAAGTGGACTTTTAATCTAGGCAGCGGCACAAACAATCGGGCGGAGCTGCTGGGTATATGGAGCACTCTTCATTTGGCAAAGTTTCTAAGTCTCTAGACCCTTCATATATTAGGGGATTCAAAGTTGGTGATAAATTGGTGTAATGGCAAGGGAAGTCTTCGTTCAGTAGCGCTGGAGGGATGGAAGGATCGGATTTAGGAATTGCGTTGTCATTTTAAAAGCTTAACCTTCCACCATACTTACAGGGACTTTAACAAGGCTGCAAACACTCTCTCAAAAAAGGCACTGAAGGACTGCCTTCATGTTGGAACGATCCTTTATACATCATGGGTGGACAACAATCCCGGCTTAACAAAAACCATTAAAGTCTTTTGAGCCACCTTTTGGTTTTAACCTGCTATTCGGGATTGCATGCAATCATTTCAGTTTTATCTTGGGTCTAATTGTCGGGACATCCTATGGCTTCGATGAGTATAACCATTCCGGCTAGTTTGCTGACTTCTTTTCTTAGGAGTATTCCTTTGACAATGATGATCATATTTTATGTAAGGATCAGAAAAGTTTTATCTTTATATATCTAATATAAAAGGGAAATTTCTTTGACTGGAAAAAAAATAATTATATAATAATAATAATAATAATAATAATAATAATTTATTTTCAAAGTTATTTTTAAGTAAAGACATTAAATTGGTGTGTAAGATTTCTTGTTTATGATTTGAATGAGAAAATTTATAGAAACATACATATCCTCCCCCTTTAAATTTTTTAAATTTGAACAAAAAAAATATATTCACTATATTAACATTAAATATCAAAACAACTATTTAACCATTTTTTACCACATAACATAATATGCCACTTACCTTATAACACTAAGGTATACTTTTTATTGAATTCACAAGCAATACTTCCGAGCAGGCTTTTTACCACATAACATAATATGCCACTTACCTTATAACACTAAGGTATACTTTTTATTGAATTCACAAGCAATACTTCCGAGCAGGCGAAGTAGTGAACTACTGGATCTCATAAGTGAATTCGAATCATACTTCCCTGTGGCGGGCACGCATCGCTACCATATATCATTCCCGAACTAATGTCCATGAATTCTCGGGATCGATTAACTTTTCGGTTAATAGTTTTCGATAGTTTTTCATCGATGTACCCTTTTCTACATACTTTTCGACAATGCAACAACCACACAAGTATTCAAAGTTGGTATGTAATATCATCCTTTGAATTATTAATCATGTGAATGAGAAAAAATGTCAAACTTACATCAAGTATTCAAAGTTGGTATGTAATATCATCCTTTGAATTATTAATCATGTGAATGAGAAAAAATGTCAAACTTACATCAAGTATTCAAAGTTGATATGTGATATCATCCTTTGAATTATTAATCATTCATGTGAATGAGAAAAAAATGTCAAACTTACATCAAGTATTCAAAGTTGATATGTGATATCATCCTTTGAATTATTAATCATGTGAATGAGAAAAAAATGTCAAACTTACATCAAGTATTCAAAGTTGATATGTGATATCATCCTTTGAATTATTAATCATGTGAATGAGAAAAAAATGTCAAACTTACATCAAGTATTCAAAGTTGATATGTGATATCATCCTTTGAATTATTAATCATGTGAATGAGAAAAAAATGTCAAACTTACATTTATTGATATCATATGTTATCGTAGAACTGAATCCCTCAGAAAATTAAAGTCAACGAACCATTCAACCATACTCAATTCATACCCACTGCCCGTAGGCTGACACCACGTATGAAGCGAGGCCCATCAAACACCACAACAACTATTCTCCACACAACTTCACATTCACATCCACGTCCACGTTTGACAACTTCTATCCTCACGAATCAAATGTTCACGGTTTAATTGTGGAGGAGGTTAACTTGGGAGCAAACATATTTGGAAAGGTAGAAAAAAAAAGTTTGAATCTGGTAGATTTTCAAGAATAATTTAAATTTAAAAAAAGTTTGAATCTGGTAGATTTTCAAGAATAATTTAAATTTTTTATGGATTAAAGTTTCATTTATTTTAAAATTTTATTTTTTGTCTCATTTTAAACTAATCTAAATGCTTAAAAATGGATAAAGTTTTGAATTGACTGAAAATTTACTTATACACCATCCAAAAACCTGTAAAAAAACTAACTCCAAAAGAATATTACTCCCAAATTAACCCACTCCTTTAATTGTTTGACAAATTGAAAGTTCTAGTTGTCATTAATCCTAGAATTTCACTTTCACATTAATTATTTAACAAATTGAGAATTCCATTGGTCATCAGGCCTGGAATTTCACTTTCACATTAATTGTTTAATTGTTTGACAAATTGAGAGTTCCAGTGGTCATCAGACCTGGAATTTAACTTTCACATTAGCGTTAATATCAAAAAATTTATGACGATTAAATTTTTGTAATAAACATTTTTACCGTACTTCATTTTAATTAATGAACATTTTAGTGGATAAAGAAGTTCCATTGGATACAAACTTACTAAGTGATCCGCTTTTTATGAACTTTAAACTGCAAGTTGAAAAACTCATAAAAGCTCTACTGCAAGCAGAAATTTATATTGTAAATAGAATTTTTTAACAACTCAATTATGCAGAGATATATATCTATTAAAAACTTCTAGATTAATTAGTTTTTTAATTTAAAAATATTCAATTTACATGAGAGATTTAATCATACAAAAATATTATTTTTCATGATTAGATTAATATAAATAATTTTGGTCCATGTCATTTTGTGTCCCTTAATCATTAATCATTAAGATATTTGATTAACACAGATGTCAAGCGTTTCTATTGAAAATGAACACAATTAATGATCTTTAAATCTAAAATCTTAATCTGATGGCTAGCAATTAAAGATACTGACATATTCTTAGTAGTCCATTTTCAAGGGCATGTGTTAACCTGTTTACTTTTTTACATTTACTTAATCATGTTAAAAAATTACTCTCTAATTTAACCACATTTAGGTGATTAACAAACTTACTTAACATTAAATATTTATTTCACCCTTAACTTTTTATCTTTTTACAATGTGGAATTTACATTTTGGTCACGTTTGATCATATCTCCACTAGAGCTACGGATTGCCTCAAATGTCATATTTGCAGGTTCTCTTCCTCTACCCATTAGGTAGAAAAATGGACAAAGAACAATTGACTAACTTCAATAAGAGGAGGAAAGCTAGAGTAATTATATACATCTGCGATCTGCGCACAAATAGTTTAGGCAACCCCTTAGTTTGCAGGAAATTTTAATCTGTACAAACGCTTATCTTTGGAATCCTGTACGCCCCAAGTCCCTCTTGCCTAACCATTCAACAAGATTAGCTATATATTCTTGTTTATATATTTGCTTTGGAATATATTTTGTTAATTATTATTTTTTTTTTATTGTTTTAGCTTTAGGGTTACCGTTTTCAGAATCTGCTTTCAGCAATTATAGCCTTTCTGTGTTTATCAGTCATAAATCATGTGACTTTGCTTTGACAGTTTATACAATTATACAAACGTCAAAATTACAGTTTCTAATTTAAACTTAACTTCATTTTATACGTTTTGCATTTAAATCTAAACGTCAAATATGTTCTGAAAATGAAAATGCGTCGTCAAATTGCAATCTCATCTTTAACTCTATTGATTTAAGAGGACCAGTTGCAATGTCAACTATTGACTTTGCAACTGAGGCCTCCAATTGCGACTGAGCCCTCCAATCACAACTGAGCATTTACAATCTAATTACGTTCAGGAAACTTTGAGTATTTAGCACATTTCACAGGTGACTTACCTGAGAGAGCTTTGACTTTACAGCTGAGCCCTCCAATTACCGGAATCTACAATCTGATTACGATCAGTAACTTCGAGTATTTAGCACATCTAACGTTGARACCTAAGAGAGCTCAGGTGAASGTTTCAAGGGAGGTTCATGAAGGTTTCAAAGGAATCACGTGTTCAAAATAAGAGTGAAGAACTTTCCATTTTGACTTTTGATCTACTTAGCAATAGTCCAGAAATTTCTTCCACCATCATGAAGGAACCGATGGATGTGTTGGCCTATCTTTTCCATAGGTTAAAGAGCACACTATTTTTGTTTCATTCTCGCGTTAACGTATATATAGAAAGATCTAGTTTTTATTCCTATTTACGTTTACCAAATTGGAAGGGGATTAGTGAAGCGCCCCCTCCAAAATCAAGTTGGTTAGGTTGAATCCGTCTATGATAAAAGTAGTGGGAAAAACATGTATGACAACGGAGTAGGCTATAAGAGTGAGGCTGCCCACACATGATGCTAGGGAAACAGGAGAGAGACAACCCATATTGAAACAACACAAGATTTACACTCAATTACAAAGCTAAGTTAGCCACATAGGTGACATCATGACAAAAGCTAAGATGCTATTTTTCAATAGCTAAATTGTCAATAGAATAAGGCCCTAAACTACTTCTACAAAAAAAATTGTGAATTCTCTATTTAAAAAAAAAAATTATTACACAAAACAATTCATTAAATATTCATTATTAAATATCAAGAATGGAAACTACAATTATACCATTTCTAAATTTAATATATACAATTTCTACAAACATGAATAATTTTACCCTTCTAACAATTCTTTTAATATTTACTCTTTCTATTATTCTTGGAAAACAATTCTTTTAATATTTACTTCTTTTATTATTCTGGGAAAAACAATTCATTTAATATTTACTCCTTCTATTATTCTGGAAAAACTAAAAAACCTTAAGAAACAACTAATGAAAAAGAAAAATTGGTTTCTCATGCCACTTATAATCATTATTAATATGATAACCTAAAAAAACATAAAATTCCCCGTATGGGGTGACAGCTGGAGCAAGCGTGCCATCTGGCTGCGATTTAAGTCAGGGCTTAAATGTGGAAGGCCATCCCCTTAATACCAGTATTACGGATGCAGGCTCGACATAAACGCACTGCAATGGGAGGACTCCTCGAGCGAGCGAGCATTTACGAACTCGGCGAGTGCAATGCTAAAGGTGGGCATGGGGATATGCGGTCAGATTATTGGTTTTCTCTCGCTTCGCCCTTGGTTCTGCTCTGTGTTTGGAGACGTTGGTGTGGCTTAGAGCTTCTTGCGCCCTGGTACACCACCCTTTGGTGGAGAATTGTTGTTGGTGATTACGTTTTCAATTGGTCTCAGCTTGTGTGTATCTCTGGGAGAGTGCTTGGCAGTATGCCAAGGAAACGGTGTGTGCCGCGACGGGGCTCACCTTGGTACGCCCGTAAGGAGCAGCGTAAACGCATGGAGCAACTTGAGTGCGCTCTGGTCATGGCCACCTCTATGCTGAGACAGAGGGCTCGAGCCGAGGAGAAGGCTCTGCTATCCACCATTGCCGAGAAGCAAATTGGATGCAGCAGTCTGGACACTGTCAATTTGGAGGATAGTATCGAGCTATTGTACCCAACCTGCATTGTCGAGGAGGACCTGACGTTAGCGGACCTGACGACAATGGAAATGCCGAGCGACAAAGTGACAGAGCCTTGCAGTGGGGATGGAAATCACATGCTGAAGGTGGACGCCAATTTTCCAGGTTGCATAGTTGAGGAAGAGTTTCCCTGGCAGGACATGGAGACTACGACTGATGCTGGAGGTGCGCAGGACGACGAGAAGCAAACGGATGAAAGGAGCGGTCGGCAGGATGACAGGATGCCCGACGCAAGTGGTGACATGCATGGCTTTCTCCGACGCGAGGAGCACCTGTCCTTGATGTTTGAGCTCCGAGGCCACATGGCTGACCTGGAGCACCGTGCACATGTCATGGGGCAACGCCTGGACGTGCTATTCGATGCCTATTTGGACGCTCCATCTCGACGCAAATGTCCACTTTGTGCGCAGTCTTTCGCCATCCCGACCGGCTCCACATGGAAGACCAACGAAGACGACAGGTCACCAACAACCTAGAATTTTCATGTTTAATGGTTTTTAGCTTTTTGTTACTGTTTTACATGTCCTTAGACTTTAGGCACCTGTCCTGGTTTCCTTCGGGCAGGACAGGTGCCAATAGATTATAGCTGTTTTTGACATGTATTAATGCTGGTTTCCGGTTTTCGGCAGCATTTTGGACGACTCAGACTCTTGACTATGTACACTCTGATACAGATTTTGGATAATATATTATAGCAGGGCCCTCCCTTTTTTATTTAAAAAAAAAAAAAATCTTAAAATTTATTTTTAATTCCAAAAATAAATAAATATACTACTTTTCTCATCAATCAAAATGTTTGTAAAATATTAGGGTAACAACCACTTATTAAAATCATTTTGCAACTATACACTCCTTTGTATCAACATATTTTTACATTTAGAAATATTTAATAGATAAATTAATCGAGATAAAGTTAACACCTGAAAAATCCCCATGGTGATAATTTATTCTTTAATATTTGCAAATAGTGAAAGTGCTCTTAATGGAGGTTCCACATAACTATAAAGGCTCACATAATCATTATTACATCCACATTGATACTCCTATTCCTCCAAAATAGAAAAACACACTACTTAAAATAAATATATATATATATATA
>JASDQU010505759.1:67432-88035 GCA_032191745.1 Picea mariana | reverse complement strand
AAAAAATTATTATAACACACCACATATATTTTATTTAGATTACTAAAACACATTTTATTACACCGTACATTTATTGATAATGGGCACATTTAATAGGGTTTTAGTTCATAATACGTTTTCTATGGACGGGATTAAATATGCCTAGAATATGATTTCATCCATTAACTTCCAAGCTGTTATAAAGACATCCCTTTATATGTTTACTTTTTTACATTTACCTAATCGTATTTAAAAATTACTATGTTCACTAACTTATTGCCACTAACTAATTAAAAAATATTAAGATATTTACATAAAATGTTGACAGCATTTCTATACTGACAGTATTTCATTTCATTCATTTCTATGCTGGCGGCATTTAGTTTCATTTCTATACTGACCGCGTTTAATTTTAATATACCTTTAGAGATTAATCAGCCACGTAATTGTGGCTGTGCTAGTTTTAACATAGTAAAAACATAACTATTTTTTTTAGTTACATTTCATTCAACCACTGAAACATATTATTTTTATTCCAGCGACTGAAACATATTTTATTTTTTATTACAGTTCACTCACATATTCAGTTCGACCAGCTTCCACGGGAGATTTGAGAATCAACCAGAACGGCCACTGTAACGCCGGCTGTGAACCCTACGCTCGGACGCTTGGAATACTTGTTAGCAAACGATGGTAGACTTGAGATATTGAGTTGGGGTGCCGTGCCTTCCGTGGTGAAGCTCCACGCAAGAACGTAATGGTCTTCGACTGAAGTGTCACCCGTAGCCGCCGAAAAACCAAGGAACATCCTCTCTTGCGTAACGCTTTGCGGATTGATTTTCAGAGATATCAGCGGCCTATGCGGTCTCTGCAAGCCGGCTGGCATGACGCTAACGTTGAGGCGGCTTTGAGAATGATCATAATCTATCCAGGCCTGTATGTTTTGTCCGCTCTTGAGGTTCAGTCCCTGGAAGTCAACCCCAGTCCAATAGCCGGCAGTCTTGGCCTGGACCGAGTCGAGGTTGTTGTTGTCCACACACACATGGTTGCCATCAGGGTCATTGAATTCCACACTCTGGATTGTATCGAATTCGACGGCGAACAAGTGGTTGTATGGTTGCCCGTTGCTGGTATTGTTAAGCAAGCCCAGATGCTCGGATGCCAGATTGCCCATGAGAGTTGTGTAGGGCGTGACAATGAAGGCAATTCCGTGCCCGCCTGAGTTAGAGCGGGGCGGGACCATGCTGAAAACGAAGTTAGTGCTGAAGGAAGAAAGCGTCTCGTTGCTTTTCATCTGCATGGGAATCGAATACAGCGCCAGGCCGAGCATAAAACGTGTGATTTGTGAGGGCGAGCACGGATTTGGAGCGGATGTGTGAAGTATCCGCCTCGAGGATCATGTTGGTTACATTGAATCCATTGAAGACAAAGGTGATAGGAAAAACTGGTATGAGAAGGGAGAAGAGTGAGGCTGCCGACACAGGGTGTTAGAAAAACTGGAGAGAACCAATTTCTTCTCCAGCTATCCAGCTATTTTTTTTGGTTCACTACATATATCTTGGTTAGGCCAATTTTTGGTTCAGTACATATATCATGGTTAGGCCATTACATATATATATATGATGGACACACAGCAATGCATAATGATATCAACAACGTAACGTAAGGAGAAAGTAGACATAATTATTCCTTCTTAGTCAACAACACGTTAGCAGAGATTAAAACAATTAGCACAGCCACATAAATGTGGCTGATGAACGCCGCTTGGTGTATTTTATTTACAAACCGTATTTAGGGTTTAACTCAGAATTAGAGTTTGTAAATCAAATATGTCTATCTATTTTTTAGCCACAGTTATGTAGCTAGTTAGATATGCAATTATGTGTCGATGTGTTAGTTAGATATGCTATTATAATGCTAGAATAAATTAGATTGTATTATCTGAGCAAAAAAAAATGCAATTATTTATGATCGTGTTAGTTAGATATGCAATTACAGTGAGATATGATCGCTTGGAGAATGTGATTGTAATAATTAGGGTAGGGAAAAAAAACATTGTAATGTTTGCTATTATAAATCAAGAAAGATTTGGGAATTCAACACTCTAGGCATGTAGATAATTAAGAATTAGATATCTGATAGGCCACTCAAATATGAACAAAACAATCACCTTCTTTCCAGATTTAGAATTGATAACTTAACATCAAGGAGTATTTTAAAAACACACTTTGTCACCAACTATCCTACACCTCACCTCAAGGATTAAAAATATATAAATTTTAATTTAAAATGAGATAAGAATTATTTTGAATTAATAAAATTGTATTGATAATTTTATCTATTCAAAATTATATATATATATATATATATATATATATATATATATATAGTTATTTAGCTTTTAATATTCATTTATAGGAGTGAGGTTTTCTCTTATCTTTAATTAAATCATTGAGAAACTAAGAAGAAGTGACTTGCATAATATCAATAATATTAAAAATATCATTACATATAAATTTAGGGAGAAATTATGGTGCAATAAAGAATTAGAATAAAAGAAAATTATGATATTATAAGGAAACAAGGCTTTATACAATTCTAAAAGAATACATCATCTTTATGACACTAAGAAGGTTGAAGATGCAAAATATTTTCTCTTATAATGTCTAGTACATCCATATTAAATCTCAATTTGATAATTACGCCTAAAGGCTTATACCTATTGGAGATGGGCATAATTAATGATCTTTTAATCTTAAATTATAATCTGATCTTAAATTATAATCTGATGGCTACACATTGAAGATGCCGGTATATTCTTAGTCGTCCTCCAAAATCAATGAATCAGATTTATTGTTGATAACTTCCTTGCATTTATGAATGCATCAGTTAACCTGTTTACTTTTTAACATTTACCTAATCATATTAAGAAATTACTGTAACATCATATGATTGCCACGTTTAAATAATTAACCTTTGAGATTACCATGTTTAGCAGGCACTCCTTCAACTTCATTCTTAAAAATTGCACGTATTAAACAAGCCACGTTTCCATGCTATCACAAATTTAATCAACTTAATCAACTGTCTGCGTTTCCTCTACCTTGAATTTCCTAGATGTAAGCCTAGATGTAAGCCTTTCGGCGTTCACTAGCCGCGAGTTAGCGACTGTGCTAGTATTTATTACAATAATAACCTTAACAAGTGAAGTCATTCCCTATTTTTTTTTGATCTTAAAAACCAATAAATTAAAATAAATTTTAAAAACCATTGTCATTTAATTTTTTATTTTTTTTTTAAATCTCATTTTATTAATATAATTTTAATTCTAATAATATATACTCTGAAATTCTAATTCAAAAATTAAAATTATTAATATTGATTTTTAATAATCATATATTTATCATCTATTGATTTATAAAATAAGTTTCATCTAAATCAAAAATTAAAATTATTAATATTGATTTTTAATAATCATATATTTATCATCTATTGATTTATAAAATAAGTTTCATCTAAAAACAAGTAGCATTGATATAAACAAAATTAAAAATAATTGGAATTAAAATAATTAATTTTGAAGAATGATAAATTAAATTTTATTTTCATTTGATATAGAGTAAGTATAAGTGGATCAAAGCCCACCTCCACCTCCAATTTTTAGAAAAAAGGGGTTGGATCCATTGTTGAGGAGGGAGGATTTTTCATCAGGTTCAATTCTTGTGAGGGTTTTCTTAAAGCCATGGAGACATCTTGTGGTAGTGGTTGAATGTGTGGTTGCACCGATTTATTTTTTTTTAAATGGTTTCATGACCCATACATACATAAGTGGACCAAATCCCACCCCCATGTACTTCAATGGTAATGGTGATCATTAATGTAAACATATAAAATACAAATATATAAAATGAGGATTATAATTCATCTATATTTAATAATTTGCAAATTTGAAAGCATGTGTTTGGGGTAACATAGTTTTACAAGTGATAATACAAGTTCTTAATCCTTAATAATTTAAAATGAAACTATTTGTAACATCCTCATTTTTAATCCCCGATTTAATTATGCATAATGCAAATACAATGTATGGCCATGGGCCCAAATATGTAATATGTAAACATTGTATATCATGATAATAAAATGAAATGTAACATCAATTGGACATGGAAACAAACAGAGTAATGGGGGATAAATTTCCATAAGAGAGGGGAATGTCTATGAGAGGGGTCCAAAGAGGAAATTATCCATGTGTATTAATGTGAACGCACCTTCTAAATTATCATTTGTGTGTAAATGTTCTATTTTCCGTTGAGTGTTCCCAAAGCCAATCATTAAAGACATGTAAGAAGGTTGGTGTAAAAAATTACATCCTATAGTTATGAGAGCATGGGGGTTGAGTACAATCAACATTAGAGAATGTGAGAGTCAACGTGCATGGGGGAAAAGAGAGGACATTTTAAAGGATTTTTTGGGGATAACAAGGGAGAACAAAGTATTGAAGCTTGAAGGCATCCATAGTGCGCATATGTGGCATTTTTTTGGAGCTAAATTCATGAAGCGACAAGTTCTTAGGCCTGTAGAGTGAGAATTGTGTGTGAGAAATTACCCTACAATAGTGAGCTTGTTTTTTTAAGTATTTTCTATCACATATGACATCCCTAGAGATTCTTAGCCAACCTATGTTGGAACCTTGGAGTGAAGTGGGAAAGCCTGAGGGACTGCAGTGCAGAGAAGGAGTATCCCATTTGTTGGGTTTTGCAGGTTGAGTGAAGAGAGCTAGAGGATTGGGATAGTTGTAGGAAAAAGTAGTTTTTTGTGGGTAGAATTGGGCTATGAGTGGATAGTGGAAAGACACCCTTTCTTGTCGGTTCGTAGCCCCAAATCAGGGGTGATTTGTTGTTGAGACTTGGAGCGACAAATATATGGTTTGATGTGTTGATGTTTTGGAGTTGCGGAATGTATTAAGCTCCAAGTGTAACCTTTGTACTTGGAATAGAATATTCTGGGAGTGAGAGAACCATTAAACAGATGTGTGAAAACCCTAGAAGAGAATTCGGCCAAAGGAGAATAATAATAAAGTATTCAAAGGCTCCAGAAAGAGAAGTCGACCCCTCTTGGAAAAGTCTCTTGGACAGGCTAGTATAAACAAGGAGGCACCTATCTCATTTGGACACTCTCACTCACTCTCTCATCTAGTGCACAAGTATAAGGAGCAACAACTACAGCAGAAGGAGGCACAAATTTGGAGAGAGTAGTGCAATAGTTGTCATGGAGTATTCTCAGTCTTTCTAGTATCTCTCTTGTGCGCTTCTCTTAGTAAAGGTACACTCTATTGGTATTGTGTTGTTGTTGCAGTAGTTGTGTTTCTGGTGAAGGTTTATCTGTTGGTTATAGTGTGGAATTGCTAGAATCATTCTATCTAAGAAAATGTTATTGTGCTTGGGGATGGCATGTTAAGTGCCTATGGTTGAGTGACAATGATGTGACATTATCTATGGTTAAACGAGCATACCAAAATTTTAACATGGTATTAGAGTTGGTGTCCTTCATAACAGTCTAACCACTGGAAGGAAGATCATCAGTTTCCCCCATTGTCAATCTCGTTGAGCACTTATAGAACCCACCATGAAGGTCGCCTAAGGAGGGTGCATATTTCCCCAGATCAAATCTACAAAATTATGAAGTTAAAAAGATTAGGGTTTCCTCATAAAACCCTAGGTAAAGGCATATGACATCTAGAGGTTGAAGTTGTAGAAAATCCTTGAAGAAAGGAGGTCTCCTTGACATAGTGCACTCACAGTGCTAGTTGTAGCCCCAATTATAGTGATAGTTGTAACACCAGTTGTAGTGCCAGTTGTAGTGTTAATTGCAACACCAGTTGCAGTACTAGTTGCAGTTCCTATGGTCCAGTGAAGTTTCTGGTAGCTCGTTGAGGAACCCATTAAAGAATAATGAAATTATTAATTCCCTAGATCACCGTGCTAGCCATTCTTCTGGCAGTTGTAGCTAGGGTTTCTGGTTTTGCAGCGACAACAAACCCTAACCGAAATTCATTGGGTGCTTTTAGTGTAGTGTCAGGCCTAATTATTGGTTGTCCTAGTGTGCCTTAGCCTAGCACACCTTCTGGTGCCCTTAATCAACACAAATGTCAAGGTTGATGTTTTGAGTCAGACAGATTGAAGTCAAACCTCTAGTCAAAGTTAAAGTTATAAGATGGCTTTAGTCAAAGTATTAGATTGATTAAGGTTGATATTTTAGATTTTGTTTTCATTATATTCTCTAAATTAGATTTTTGTCAAGAAAGAATATTGTCTTAGTACAGAGGATAGGTTGGAGATAATACTTGTCATCTTGAGTGAAGGAGACTCGAAAGAGAAGCAACAACACTCATTCTTGAATAAGACTCCAGGTTCCAAGTTTGACTGATTAAATTGATTAGTTTCCAATTTGCACATATCAAGTTTGATAATTGCTACATTACAAGTAAACACTATAGTTGTGACAACAATCTTTGAAAGGTCCTATTACTGCTAGGTACAATGAATACTTGGTACAATATAAATACTATTTATATAAATGCCTATTGTACTTGTTTAACATCCACTCTAGGAAATATTTCTTGTTTTGCTTCCAGGCAGGTCACCTTGGTAATGCTATGATGATTACCATGAAAATGTATTTTATTCTTGTTACCTTATATGTGATCTTATGAAAATGCTATTATATTGGAAATACTTTTTCTCTTGTTGCTCTAGTACTTTGGCAGGTTATCTTGTAATTTCCATGGAGGTTACCATTGAGATATTGTTGTTCTTGTTTCTTATTACGAGAAGGTTACCCTGGAGGAATGATTGGTCACAACACTGGAAGAGTGTTGTTCCTATTTCTTATTATTAAAATTTTATTTTGTCTCTTGTTACAGGTAGGTCAAAAGTGATAGCTCTAAGAAGGAGCTATTGTGACGTTTGTTCTCATTCTTGTTATTATTATTATTATTATAAGAGTATTATCTATGTCTATTCTTTTCCCTTGTTGGTCTTGCTTCGGGCAGGCCACAGGAGATAACTTTGAGGGGAGATATAGTGATGGTTGCAGGAGGAAACATATTAGATGGTCTCTAGCTTGAGACATGGAGCAAACTATCCAAATAAGAAGTTGTATACATGACTGTATACATCCATGTACCGAATAATAAGAAGATGAAGAAGGGAAATTTTGAGGGATACAAAGTATCTCATATGGAGATTGATTGTAAGGAATAAAAGGCTCGAAATATGACCAAACAGATCCCTCTAGTTCAGCTGATCACTCTTTAGATCATCAAGAAGAGTTAGTAGAGCCAGAAGGGCCTACCCAAAATCATTGCAGTAACCAAGAAGAGATAAACATGGTTCTGTGATACTTTGCAGGATGAAAAATGGATACAGATATGTGGCATTGATAAGCCATATCATGAGGAGGAGCAGATGGCTCCGCCAGTGGTGAGGCAAACGGCCCCACCAAGTACTATTTCAGAAGGAGCTAGAGTTCATAGGGAGTCATCCCTCACGATCCAGTAGGGAGGAGCAACCTTCCCAGGCCCGTTCATAGGATACTTCCGAGGAAATGATCACACACAGAAGGAGCAGATGACACCGAAGATTATATAGAGTTAGAGGGAGACAAACTTTAGAGGGAGCATGGAGAGTCAAAGTGAGGCCGATATCAGAGAGATTCGGTGGCTTAGAGACTTTCATTCAGAAAGTATTTCTCCTCATATTCATATGGAAGAGAGAGATGTATTCCAGGACTGACAGATATGTACAAAGAGTTGAGGAGGCTAGATCAAAGCTTCAAAGGCTTCGAGGGGATATGATACCTCCTGGGAAGATTCCCTTGTTTCAATGACAGAGGAGGAAGTCAGTCAAAAAGACCGAGATGTGGATTTTTCCTTGGTTCCGAGACCAGAAGGGAAGTCAGTGGTGAATTCTAAAGTTGATATACAAGATCAAACATATTTTTGATGGTAGCATAGAGATGTACAAATCTTGTTTTGTGGCTGGAGGATTCTCCCAACAAGAGGGAGAATATTATGATGAGACACTTGCTGCAATATCCAAAAGAAGTGTACATAGAGAATCCACAAGATACATGAGAGGGAGTCTCATGTCTACAGATTGAAGAAGGATTTGTATAGGCTTAAGCAAATACCTAGGGCTGGATATGCCAGACATGTATTTTGATGAGCTTGGGGATGGCTTCCCCTTGATATTGAATGAGCTGTTTCTGACAAGGGATGAGAAGCTCACAAATGTGTGGAAGAGGGAGATCAATTTAGAGTTTGATATGAAACACCTGGGTATGATGCATTATTTCTTAGGTCTAGAGGTGTGACAGAAACTGGATGAGATTTTAATGTGCCTTGGAATGTATGAGGTAGATATCCTGAAGGGATTCAAAATGTTGATGTGTAAATCCATGCCCAAACCGATGGTCACGAACCTGAAGTTGTTGAGTGATACTTCTTTAGAGACAATGGATGTCACCATGTATAGGAAAATGATTGGTTCGTTGATGTATATGACTAGAACTAGGCCAAATATATTCTTTGCGGTGAACACTTTGAGTCAGTATATGGTTGAAACAAGACGTATTCACTTGGTTGTGGAAAAGCATGTGTTGAGATACCTGAAAGTTACAGTTGATTTTGCACTCCGATATGTTTAAGGTCATAAGATAAGACTACAATTCTATGCTAATTCAAATTGGGATGATATTTTTATAGATAAGAAGAGTACATCCAGTTGTTGCTTCAGTTTGGGATCAAATATGATCTCATGGTTTAGCAAGAAGCAGACTAGTGTGGCGCTTAGTACAACTAAGGCAGAGTATATAGAAACGTGTTCAACTAGCAGCGAAGCAATGTGGATTTGGAAGATGCTTGCAGGATTGTTTGATCTCAATTTAGAGGCAACTTGTATCTGGTGCGACAACTAGAGTTGTGTGAAGTTGTCAGAGAACCCGATGTTTCATGACAAGTCCAAGAACATCGAGATCAAGTACCATTAAATCCGAGATTTTGTGCAAAGGGAAGTTGTGAAGCTCCAATATATTGGCACAGATGAGCAAATAGCATATGCGTTGACCAAGCCTCTGTCAAGGGTGAAGTTTGAGTACTTCAAGTAAAATATTGGCGTGGTCAAGAAGGACATCCCTAGTAAGAGGGAGTGATGAGTCACATATGCGATTCTTGGGGCAGTATCTTGTAGAGTGTGGAAGCAACAGGTGCTCATTTCCATGAATGTTACTAATTGTGGCCCCAGTCAGCATGACCTTGCACAAGGTTAGCAGATGTTGAGCCTTTGGGGATGGCGAGTTTCCCATGTTTTCACGCTGGAGGGACAACTTGTGTGGTTGGAGGTGTTTCCTATCCTTGGGCTAGATGGGTAGTGTGTGCACACTACATCGCCTAACCCTCATGGTTAGATGCCCAATCATTGTGGGATGGATGCCTGGTGTGCCAACCAGAAGAACTAGCTCTAGGGATGGTTTCCAGATTCTGTGTGAGCTGGCAAGTTGTAGTTGCCCATACTCCATTTATATTGGGTAGTAGTGCATTTCTGTGTAAAATGTCTCAATGACATATTCCGTATTTTGTGTGAGATGGATGGTTGCCTAGTTTAGTGTGAGCTATATGAAAGCCCTATAATGACATATGGTCTAAGAGGACGATGAGGCTATACCCACTAGAGAGATTCTACATGTGTAGATGAGGTCCCAGATGCATGAATGTGACATGACCATCAAATAGTCTATGTGTGACTATGACAGAGCATATGTGGCTATGATGGTGATACTTGTGACATGATCTGTTTTGATCATGAGATAACATTTGTGGTTATGGTGATACTACTTGTAGACTGATCTACAAGACCATGTGAGTCTTTCCCATGCCTTGTGATATGGATGGATGTGTTTGAGACCATTACACGAATAACATCTTAGTTAATACATCACTATGTAATAGGGAGTGTTGATGTTTTGGTATTTGTGGGAGGTATTAACCTCTAAGTGTAACCTTTGTACTTAGAATAGAATATTTCGAGAGTAAGAAAACTATTAAACAAATGTGTGTAAAACCTAGAAGAGAAGTTGTCCCAACGAGAATAATAATAAAGTATTCGAAGGCTCCACAAAGAGAAGTCGGCCCCACTTGGAAAAGTCACTTAGACAAGATAATATACATAAGGAGGCACCTATCTCATTTGGATACTCTCACTAACTCACTCAGCTAGTGTGCAAGTCTAAGGAGTAGTAACTACAACAGAGGGAGGCACAAGTCTGGAGAGAATAGTGCAACAATTGTCGTGGAGTATTCTTATTCTTTATGGTATCTTTCTTATGCACTTCTCTTGGTAAATATGCGCTATATTGGTATTGTGTTGTACTTGTAGCAATGGCATTTCTGGTTAATGTTTATCTGTTGGTTCCAGTCTGCACTTGCTAGAATCATTCTATCTAAGAAAAGGTTATTGTGCTCGGGGGTGGAATGTGTAAGTGCCTATGGTTGAGTAACAATGATGTGACATTGTCTATGCTTAAATGAGCATAACAAAATTTTAACATGATGAAACGTCTATCACATACAACCAATTGCACATTTGGTTTAAAAGATAAGTGTTTTATCTCTATTTATTATGCATGAAATTTGTTATTGAGTGAATTATATGTTGTTGTTGTGTGTGTATATTTTCCTAAAATTTGTGATGTTTTGAAATGCATGGTAAATCCTCAAAGAATTTCATTTTATTATATATGTTTTTAATCATTGTGTGTTATCTAAGTTTTAAGCATTTGTATGTGAGTGTGCAAATGCCAATTTTTTCCACAACTCTTATTTTAAAAGTGTTGTAGATGCATGAGCATTTTAGAATCCAACATTTAATTTAAATGGTATCAGAGAAATTTTAAATTGAATGGGTTTAGTAGTGGGGGACACTATAGGGTGGTATGAGAGCTTTTGGTTCAACACCGAGCTTGTATGGGCCAATACTAGTGTAATGTTTTGGTAACTTTGTTGTGGTGAAGTTTAATTAGTGTCGAATTTGAGGAAATTGTTCAATCCTAAGTGAAATCCCCAAATATATGAACAGATTCAAGTCTAATTTCCCTCAGAACCATTGAAGAGATGATCAATGACATCAATTTGCAATTTGCATAGATAAATTCGGTTTGGAAGGTCAAATTTTGTGTTTTAATGGTGACTCAGGAGTTAGTAAAATCAATGGCCAAGATTCGTTTGCAGGTGTGGTATCCGAGTTCGGAGTTCGAATTTTGGAGAATTTTAGTGAAGTCCAAACAAAGGTTAAAAGGGAATCGTTGATGGTTGATAGTCTATCACTGAAGTTTGATGGTCGATGGATTTTGGAATTCGACAAAATTCAGCGAAGTATGAACAAAGTTTAAAAGGGAATCATCGATGCCCAATCATTGATGACCAAAGTACAATGGTGGATGACCAATGGCTGATGGAGTTTGAATTTCAAAAAATTTCGGCAATGTATTAACAAAGGTTAAAAGTGAATATTTGATGGTCGATGGTCGATGACCAAAGTCTAATGATTGTTGAAGTTTGGAAAATTTCGACAAAGTCTGATCAAAGGTTAAAAAGAGAATGACTGATGGACGACGACTGAAGTCTGATGACTAATGGTCAATGAAGTTTTTGGGGTTCAAGGAAATTCTTTGAAATAGTGACATTTTCATGGATTGCAAATCATCGATAAAGGGTTTCATAGATTACTGAAGAAGAGAAAGATAAGAGGATACAGGGAAGGATAAAATGAACAATTTACAAAAAAAAACGTCTAGAGCCAAAAACTTATTTTGGCCATAATAGGAGCGTTTCAACTCATAATTAGATAAAATTTTAGGTGTGTGTCTTCAATAACAAGGGATGCAAGAATGCCAATGAGGGTCACTAGCTAATTTTGCTAAAATTTTATAAAAAATGTAAATTAGTGTCTTTTAAAGATCTAAGTCGTGACCAGTATATGAGGCCTAGAAAATGGTGAAAATTCTATAGGGAATGCATAAACAAGGCATGCAGATATCTATTTTTTCTCTTAGAAATATTCAAAAGGGGTTGGTGCGGGGATGCCTAAATAGGGAAAAATCCACTATTATTGGGCACGTTTCAGGGAATTTTCAAATCTTCATACAACGAAAAGGAGCCCTATATCATCCATCCATAAAATTTTATTTAAATGACTTTTTTTTTCTACATATCAATCCAAACAGCTTTGTCTCGAGGAAGGTTATCTTAGTTTTCCTTCGTTTCAGAGTAGGGATAATTTTAAGGATGGAAATTTATATTAAAATGTAGAAACTTGGGCTAATATTACTAGTCCGTAATATGCAAAATGTAAAATATTTCGTGATACTTTTCTCAAAATATTCAAATTTATAATGAAATATAGTTTCTATAAAATTTTGGTGATTTTTAAGGTAAAATAATTTTATTCTATGGAATTTGGGCAAATCATTTTTACAAAAGATGGAAATCGACGAATCTTTTTCTAGGAAAAAACATGGAAAATTATCCCATTTGTGAAATTTAGCCCCTAAAATCATCTATGTTTGGGAGAAATATAGTTTTAGCTAAATATTTCTAAGTTTGGAGAAAGTGTAAAAGAACAAAGTCGTCAATTCCATATTTATATAGAATTCGACTAGAGGATCAGATTCAAAACATAAAAGTTTTTATGTATTCCCAATCATAAATTTTATATGTTCCCAATATAAAGGTTTTTTTTATTCCTGACATATTTTCTTCTACAAGTGGTAGAAAGTGGTCTCAGAGAAATTGCATTAAAAAAATAGGTCACAAATGAGTAGAAAAATGCAAACTTGAGAAGGCTATAACTGTTGGCTCAAAACTCAAAATGAAGCATGAGTATAATTATTGGAAAGATATTTCAGTGGGAAATGTATCTAAACACTCATAATTAGATTTGAATGCATCCATACTCCTCATAATTTTTGTTGAAAGGATGATATATAATCTAATTAATGAAAATGATGTAATATGTATAATTCTAACAACAATTTTTGCATGCACATTCTTACAAAATTAGAGGTACAGGTAAAACAAATTTGGTTCCTATGTGAGGATTAAAGATATGTAGGATGCCCAAGGATCTTACAAACATGAGGATGAGATAAGAAGCTTACATGTCTATATGAGAAATGCAGAGACTGAGTCCAATGGATGTAGGGGTAGAGTGGATCCTGTAGAGATCGTTGAGAGTATGAGAATCCTACAAAAAAATGTGCATAGATATAGAGAAGACAATAAAATTATGATGAGAGGTCAGTAGGAGTGATTATAGAGTTTGAATATGTTGCAAAGAAAATTATGAAAAGAAAATTTCCTGAAGGCAATTCAAGAGATATTTCTAGTAGCGGTACTTGTCATAGAATTATTATGACAAAAATATGAAAGATTTCTTTGAACTCAAGCTTGGAAGCATGACAATGGATGAGTATGAGAGGAGGTTCCTTGAATTGTTGAGGTATGTTGGCTTCATAAAGAATGAGAAGGTTAAAATACAAATAATTTGAGTGGCGTACCTTCTTTCTATAGTGATAAAGTCCAATTTGATAACCCTAGAAACTTGGAAGAATCCATAAGAAAAGAAAAGTATTTGTATGAGCAAAGTAAGACAAGGCCATCTTTTCAAAGAGGTTGGGATGAAAAAAAGAAAGGAAAGATGGATGTCGAGTCTCCATTTTTCCTTAAGATAATACCCTATCTTACCCTCTATCTAAGTCATTTTTCCTCTGTTATAAACCTATACTAAACTATTCCCTCCCAAAATACATGCCTAATAGCTATGTCATGTCTACAAGAGGTAATTGGTGATTTAAAGCATGTTCGTTTAACTTTCTTTAATTAATTCGATTGAAAGTGTTTTATTTTGTATAGTTCTAATAATTTGATTTGTGAGTAGTCTATCCGACACTCCAGACACCATGTAATCCGGTACCGAATCCATTCTGGTATTGAAGATAGTTTTGATCCGGTACCAAGACGTGCACTATTCCGGTACTCCTTGCTCTGTTCTATTCCGGTACCAGACTCATGATTGTGTGCAATCCAGTACTAAAACCTCTGTTTCGGGATATGCCAATTGGACATGGATAATGGTGGAGATTTTGAGAAGACAGTTGGATAGAAGTGTCCGAGTTAGTTCTCCAGTTGCAAGAGACTCCATCTCTCATGCAGTTCGTGTCATGAGGATGGAGTCGACTCCTCAAAATTCGATGTAAATCTTAATTCTAGAATTTCCCGAACTGTTTAATGTTTATCCATAAATATTGGTAGTATCGACTTACCTTATATAAGGAATGTTGTGTAGAAAGGAATGTAAGAAACATACAATAAGAATCAGACAGTATTTGTCGTCATCATGTATGAAGTAAAAGACTGTTGATCCAATTTACCAGTTGAATTAATACAGCAGATATTTTATGTCAATTCTTGGATGTGAGTGAAAGTTTTAGTCTGTTAACTCCTTAAGAGGTTCCTTGTTGGTTCGGCAAGGGCCCACCACCCCAACTAAGGTAAAACTCATTGTATACATTCTGTGTGTTTGTGTGGATAGTTTACAATAGCGTGTGTGTGTGATTAATCTTTAATTCATTCTCAGGATTGAGCATCGAGTTCATTACTTTGGATTGGTGTGTAACAACAAGCGCTATATAAAATAGACATTTTATTCTCATATGTTGAAGATAGCTATCTCGTAATTTGAAGTGTGGGACTGATATTTTAAGTTTATGATTGTAGTATCGCAAGGGACCAGGAGAATTTATCTTTCATCTTCATGTGCTGTAATAAAGTCTTTTAGTCATATTGGATTTCCCTTGTGCTGGTTTGGTTGAATTACATGAAGTTGAAATTGGTATTTGTTTCCAAAATGGTTGGAATTGATTTCTTTAATCGCTAGAGGAAACAAGCTTCTTAAAGTTCATCTTTTCAATACAAGTGCCTAACATGAACATACTTGTTTCTCTAAGACAACATTTCTTTGATTGACTGTTTGTCTGAGTTTCATTATCAGTTTTCTCTTTTAGGACTAGAGGATATTTTGAACTTTTTAGAGATCTTAGAAATGGAATTTTTATGTTATTAATTATTTTCTATATGCAACAGACTTAGATAGGTTACTTGTTCTTGGCACATATGGTGTAACGACTCTTTCGATGGTTCAATTCTTAGGAGGTACCCATTGCTGTTGGGGGTATTGTGTACTTGGGTCTGCAAACATGTTGGGGTTTTGTTGTCTCCATGGTCTCCTAGGGGGGTAAGATGTCTCAAGTTCTCCTCCTCCCTTGAACATGGCCTTAAGTCTGGGGAGAGAAGGGAATTCATTAGTAGGATGGTTCTCTATGCAAATACCATAGAGTTCAATAATATTGAGGGGATATTCCTTTTCAGGGTGTTTCCTCCTACACTGATGACAAAAGATTGCTAACACAACATTTTCTTCTTCTTCTTTTCATTAGGTTCAATTCTTGTGAGCATTTTCCTAAAGCCATGGGGACATCTTGTGGTAGTGGTTGAATGTGTGGTTGCACCGTTTTTTTTTTTTTGAAATGGTTTCATGACCCATGCATACATAAGTGGACCAATTCCCATCCCCATGTACTTCAATGGTAATGATGATCATTAATGTAAACATATAAAATACATATATATAAAATGAGGATTATAATTCATCTATATTTAATAATTTTCAAATTTGAAAGCATGTGTTTGGGGTAACATAGTTTTGCAAGTGACAATACAAGTTCTTATTCCTTAATAATTTAAAATATGAAACTATTTGTAACATCCCCATTTTTAATCCCCGATTTAATTATGAATAATGTAAATACAATGTATGGCCATGGGCCCAAATATGTAATATGTAAACATTGTATATCATGATAATAAAATGAAATGTAACATCAATTGGACATAGAAACAGACAGAGTAATGGGGGATAATTTCCATAAGAGAGGGGAATGTCTATGAGAGGGGTCCAAGGAGGAAATTATCCATGTGTATTAATGTGAACCCACCTTCTAAATTATCATTTGTGTGTAAACATTCTATTTTTTGTTGAGTGTTCCCAAAGCCAATCATTAAAGACATGTAAGAAGGTTGGTGTAAAAAGTCACATCCTATAGTTATGAGAGCATGGGGGTTGAGTACAATCAACATTAGAGAATGTGAGAGTCAACGTGCATGGGGGAAAAGAGAAATTTGTATGGGAAAAGAGAGGAAATTTTAAAGGATTTTTTTGGGATAACAAGGGAGAACAAAGTATTGGAGCTTGAAGGCATGCCCTAGTGAGATTGTTATTTTAAGTATTTTCTATCACATATGACATCCCTAGAGATTCGTAGCCAACCTATGTTGGAACCTTGGAGCGAAGTGGGAAAGCCTGAGGGATTGTAGTGCAGAGAAGGAGTATCCCATTTGTTGGGTTTTGCAGGTTGAGTGAAGAGAGCTGGAGGATTGGGATAGTTGTAGGAAAAGGTAGTTTGATATTGGTAGAATTGGGTTGTGAGTGGATAGTGGAAAGACACCCTTTCTTGTGGGTTCGTAGCCCCAACTCAGGGGTGATTTGTTGTTGAGACTTGGAGCGGCAAATATATGGTTTGATGTGTTGATGTTTTGGAGCCGCGGGAGGTATTAAGCTCCAAGTGTAATCTTTGTACTTGGAATAGAATATTCTGGGAGTGAGAGAACCATTAAACAGATGTGTGAAAACCCTAGAAGAGAATTTGGCCAAAGGAGAATAATAATAAAGTATTCAAAGACTCTAGAAAGAGAAGTCAACCCCTCTTGGAAAAGTCTCTTGGATAGGCTAGTATAAATAAAGAGGTACCTAGCTCATTTGGACACTCTCACTCACTCTCATCTAGTGCACATGTATAAGGAGCAACAAATGCAGCAGAAGGAGGTACAAATTTGGAGAGAGTAGTGCAATAGTTGTCATGGAGTATTCTCAGTATTTTTGGTATCTCTCTTGTGTGCTTCTCTTAGTAAAGGTACACTCTATTGGTATTGTGTTGTTGTTGCAGTAGTTGTGTTTCTGGTTAAGGTTTATCTATTGGTTATAGTGTGGAATTGTTGTAATCATTCTATCTAAGAAAAGGTTATTGTGCTCGGGGGTGGCACATTAAGTGCCTATGGTTGAGTGACAATGATGTGACATTGTCTCTGGTTAAATGAGCATACCAAAATTTTAACATGGTATCGGAGCTGGTGTCCTTCATAACAATCTAATCACTGGAAGGAAGATCATCAGTTTCCCCCATTTTCAAGCTCATTGAGAACTTATAGAACCCACCATGAAGGTCGCCTAAGGAGGGTGCATATTTCCCCAGATCAAATCTACAAAATTTTGAAGTTAAAAATATTAGGGTTTCCTCATAAAACCCTAGGTCAAGGCATATGACATCTAGAGGTTGAAGTTGTAGAAGATCCTTAAAGAAAGGAGGTCTCCTTGACATAGTGCACTTATAGTGCTAGTTGCAGCCCCCGTTATAGTGATAGTTGTAGCATCAGTTGCAGTGCTAGTTGTAGTGTTAATTACAACACCAGTTGCAGTACTAGTTGCAGTTCCTATGGTCCATGAAGTTTCTCGTAGCTAGTTGAGGAACCCATTAAAGGATATTGAAATTATTACTTCCCTAGATCAACATGCTAGCCATTCTTTTGGCAGTTGTAGCTAGGGTTTCTGGTTTTGCAGTGACAACAAACCCTTACCCAAATTCGTTGGGCACTTTTAGTGTAGTGTCATGCCTAATTCTTAGTTGTCCTAGTGTTCCTTAGCTTAGCACACCTTCTAGAGCCCTTAATCAACAAAAATGTCAAGGTTGATGTTTTGAGTCAGACAAGTTGAAGTCAAACCTCTAGTCAAAGTTAAAGTTATAAGCTGGCTTTAGTCAAAGTATTAGATTGATTAAAGTTGAGGTTTTAGATTTTTTTTGCATTATATTCTCTAAATCAGATTTCTGTCATGAAAGAATATTGTCTTAGTACAGGGGATAGGTTGGAGATAATACTTGTCATCTTGAGTGAAGGAGACTCGAAAGAGAAGCAACAACACTCATTCTTGAATAATACTCTGGGTTCCAAGTCCGACTGATTAAATTGATAATTTTCCAATTTGCAAATATCAAGTTTGATAATTGCTACATTACAAGTAAACACTATAGTTGTGACAACAATCTTTGAAAGGTCCTATTACTGCTAGGTACAATGAATACTTGGTACAATATAAATACTATTTATATAAATGCCTATTGTACTTGTTTAACATCCACTCTAGGAAATATTTCTTGTTTTGCTTCCAGGCAGGTCATCTTGGTAATGCTATGATGATTACCATGAAAATGTGTTTTATTCTTGTTACCTTAGATGTGCTCTTATGAAAATGCTATTATATTGTAAATACTTTTTCTTTTGTTTCTCTTGTCCTTTGGCAGGTTATCTTGTAATTTCCATGGAGGTTACCATGGATATATTGTTGTTCTTGTTTATTATTCCGAGAAGGTTACCATGGAGGAATGATTGGTCAAAACATTGGAAGAGTGTTGTTCCTATTTATTATTATTAAAACTTTATTTTTTGTCTTGTTATAGGCAAGTCAAAAGTGATAGCTCTAAGAAGGAGCTATTGTGACGATTGTTCTCGTTCTTGTTATTATTACTATTATAAGAGTATTATTCGTGTCTATTGTTTTCCCTTGTTGTTGGTCTTGTTCTGGGCAGGCCACAAGAGATAACTCTGAGGGGAAATATAGTGATGGTTGCAGGAGAAAACATATTAGGTGGTCTCTAGCTTGATACATGGAGCAAACTATCCAAATAAGAAGTTGTATACATGATTGTATACATCCATGTACCGAATAATAAGAAGATGAAGAAGGGTAGTTTTACGGGATACAAAGTATCTCATATGGAGATTGATTGTAAGGAACAAAAGGCTCGAAATATGACCAAACAGATCCCTGTAGTTCAGTTGATCACTCTTTAGATCATCAAGAAGAGTTAGTAGAGCAAGAAGGGCCTTGATCAGGGGATCAAATTTTTCTCAAAAATTCAAAGTGCTCAGAATCACTTCAAATTGAACAAGAGCGTAGGCCTCGTTGTTTTGAACCCAACGTAATTCGTTTGGGTTCAAACGAATGTCAGGAGTGATAGATATTGCGATCTCTTCAAATCGTCAAACAGGTAAAAAAAAGGACACTGACTGGGTAGTCCGTACAGGGTGATGTGGCAGAGACTGTACGTCCGTACGCTGACATGGCAGAGGTGACATGGTAGTTTTGGATTGGCTAAAAGTTGGACGAATCATGTTTCGACACGGGGCAGTTTTTGGTTTGTGGTTGAGTGCCACGTGGTCCCGTCATGGGCTGCCACGTGGCACCATTATATTGGTTATTTGTTCAAAACTATATGAAGTCTGTGGGATTCGAACCCCGGACCTCCCCACTAGTCAAAGCCTTTGCAAAGTCCGCCCTGCCAATGGGCCACACGTTGTTCCTTGTTAACTATATGTGTTAAAATATATTTGAATTAAAGTAATGTTACATATGGCGGGGGGTCGGGCCGGGGCTTATCCCCGACCCGTGGTTCTATTGTTTATACATATGACCATTACCATATTATATGCACAGGAGTTAGTATTACAAATAGAGCCCAGCCCTGGTTTCACATGTGACCACAGTTCCAACACGCGTGGGTTTACATATGGCAAACGGTTGAGCCTCCGATCACATGACCTATGGAATGTGACCTTGCCACGGAGCGTGTGGGGAAGTTGTGTTTAAAACTTAGCCCTTTTATATTTGCGCGAGGTCACATGACCCACATGTGCCCACGAATTTGACGGTTAGGGGCTGGCGCGCCCATAACCGTCCTACAGTTCGCACCATTGGCGCAGTTGCGTTCGGTGTCGGGTTTTTATGCTTTAAATAGCGTGTGTGCTAGGTTGAACGTACAAGGGTGCAATTTGTAGATGCAGAGACAACAAGCTTGAAGAGGAGACTTCCAGGAAGCCTAACTTCTTCATTTTTTGGCCAAACGAGGTGCCAAAAAATCCTAGCTAGGGGTTTTTGGATGCTCTGAAGCCATTGGAGCAGTCTATTGGTCAATTTGAGCATTGTAAAGAACGTTTTTGAGCACTTTGAGCAAATAATACTAATGATCCATTGGAAGCTAGACCAGGAGATGTAGCCCAAGAGAGGGGTGAACTCCTTTATCATTTGTTGTGTTATGTGTTTATGTTCATTGATTATGCTGCTATTTATGTGCATCTTAAATGAGTAAATCCTATTAATGATGTGTTGTAAAGTTGATCCATTTGCTTTTAACACATAAAATTTAACTTGCAAATATTTTCAAGATTACAAGTCTTCTTCATTTTTAGATCAACTTGGTATCAGAGCATAGGTTTTTGAAGACTTGATTATTTGCAAGTGTTTTGTTTTCTGATGCTCACAAGGTTGAAACTCACAAGAGGAGAAGGTCAACTTGTGGAGCCAAGTTCTCATCCTTCAAGGAGGAAGCATATACAATCACCG